>JAPMOR010101500.1:151423-174641 GCA_026543865.1 Argiope aurantia
GATCGTGGCCTTTTTGATTTTTCTGAAAGTAAATATTTTACTCATTTGTTTTCACTCATATGTTGCTCATTTGTTGGAATCATTGTGAGCGTTTCAAATGCCTTACCGTGGAAAAAAAAATATTTATTGCATCAATTTTCGAAGAATTCTTTTAGTTATTTGAGTCATATCTAAAATATTTTCTAAGAGTTGATTGCTTATCAACGGATATGTTTTCCGTGTATCGAAGGGTAAAATAAAATTAAGAGAATTTTGAGTTAGTTGAACAAATCTTTAAATTTAAAGTAAAAAAATAGTCTAGGCCATATTTTCTTCTGAAAAATGATGCATTGATTTTGTGCTTTAATTATTCAATGTTCAAAAAGAAATAGCATTGAAGAATAATGTTATCTTTCTGTATATCGCTATGAGGGGGTGGGCATTCGGAGTGCCAAGATAAGAAATTGTGCCATTCCGCTTGCAAATTCTTCTTTCCCTCAGTATTTCAGAAATAGAGGTGAAATTGGCAAACCGTCTTATTGCCTATGACGGAACGTACCTTATCAGAGTGAAATTCTACTATGGGCATATAACATCTTGCTAATGTTAACGACCATAGTAGAACGAGTATTAACTTACTCTTGTTAATGTTAATTTTAAAATAAAATGCTGAACAATACAAAAATAACAATAATGCATCATGCAATGCAACACGAATGTTCGTACATACAAGTGTTAACAATTAGGATTAATTAAAATCATCAATCAGATACATCTTCGAATATTTGTTCTTAATTGAGGTGCAATGCACATGCAAATTTCATAACTATGAATCGACACACATTATTTCATGAAGTGGAAGACTTAATATGTGGATGGATTACAAATAGAAGAGCGAAAGTCTGCATGTTCGCACAGTGGCGTAGCGACCGAGGAGGGCAAAGGGGGGGGGATGGATACTTTAGCTTTCAATCTGAAAGAGTGCCGTTTGCAAAACGTTAGTGCGTTTAAAGTGAGATATCTTGAGGAAGGGCGTAAGTAAGGCCATCCTTATAAGTATAAAATGCCCAACAATATTCTTACGATATCTTCACGATATTGTACGATATTCATAATATCGGACAGAATTCTGGAGGTATCGTACAGTATCTCGTATCAATGGGGATGTCTCTGATGCCATTTACACTTTCTAAATTGCAATACAACGCTAGGAGAGGATTGGAGCGAACAACTCACATTGTGCCCTGGGCGCCAGTTACCTTCGCTACATCATTGTATTCGCAGGGCTGATATTCAAGTATCTGTCCATCTTTTATTGCTATGAATGAGAGAATAGGGAATAATAATATTACAGGAAATAGAGTCTCCAGATATTTTGGGCCTGGAATATGTACCACAAAAAAGACGACTCGGTCATATTTCAATAAATGAACATAAAAAAATATGATTATTTTGCAAGAATAAATGCAAAGAGTGTTTGAATAAATTCTAATCGTGTTTGAAAAAAATAAGACTGTCTCTTAAAATAATTTCAAAGCATCTTTCAGAGCAATAATCAGTATAAGACAGGGTCTTTTTTTCAAGGAACATGATGTAATTTAGACAAGTTTTTGTAGCCAGATTATGCCATGGTATAATTATGAATGGTTTAAATTCGAATAATAAATATACAAATCATAATGAGTAAAGTTTTGCACATAAAATATTATGACAAGAAAAAGCGGTATAATCTAACGAAAAATTAGTATTAACGATTAAAGTTAAAGAAGAATTTGAATGTCGATGATAAATGATTTCGTGACTATTAAACATCCGTCTTTGCTACATTACGAGCCTTTCTATGACGAATTAAATGTAACATTAAAAATATTTGATGTGACAATATAATTTTTTATCTTGTTCAACAGACGGTGGAATATTGTATTATGGTGAACTTAACTGAAAAATTCTTTGTTGAAAGTGTGTAATGGATTTTTTTGATAAAGCAAATATGAAATGCAAGAAAAAGAGTGGTAAGAGAATGATTTATCACCAGAGAAAAAAAATGGTGAACAAGATGTTACATAAAAGAACTCATCGAATATATAAATTTTTATGAAAGGAAAAATAACTAGAAAAAAAGTTTCAGATGCACAGGATTTTAAGATTAATATATTTACAATAAAGCGCGTTAAAATGTCTTTCAAGGGACCAACACAAAAATAAAAAGAAATGAAATCAACATTGTATTGAAAAATGGAAGACATAAAAGAACTCATCGAATATATATGTATATTTATCGAAGGACAAATTATTACAAATTTGATGCTACTAATGAACATTTATTTAAAAATATAACTACGAAGATAAAAATCTGAGCACTTGTTGTGTTCACAACTTTGCTCATGATCCATAATTAAATGTTGAGGGGGGTGGGCAACACCTTTACAAGAGAATATGCGAGAAAGTTTTTGGATACCATTCCCGTTGCTTTTTTTTCTCCCTGTTTAATTTTTCTTTCAAAATCCATTGATAACTAAACGCTATAAATGATCACGTTTTTCTTTTTAAATATGCCCAGTGGATTCCAAAATAATGTTGACACGGCACATATGACGTATAAGCGTCAATTGACTCCATCGAACTGGGTTCTACTTTTCAAAAGTGTGGAGTTCGACTATCGTTAAAAACGTTAAAACGTTTGCTTTTTCTTTAGAGGTACACCAGCAAATGTCAGTTGTCATATACTGTTTAACCCTTTCGCCGTCCTCTCCTGTTTGCGAAAATTTCTGTTTTTCCTCTGTTTCTCGTCGCATTAGAACAAACAAAAATAAAAACTCAAACAAGTAAACATTTACAAAGCATTTTAAAGGTTTAAAAGTGTTAAAATGTAGAAGAATGCTTGAAGTGCTTTACGGCCGTCCTGCAGAAGTTTCCCTTGAAAACTCTAGACGCTTTACGGGCTACGAAGAGGTTAAATCGAACTTATAATCATTACTGAGAATAATAAAGTAAACCAGCGGGGGTGGTCCCTCCATACTTTTTCCGTATACCTTCTAATAATATTGTTATACCTTTCCTCGCTCATAAAAATTGTGAACCTTGAGTAAGGCTAAGAACTTCACGAGTGCTCAGATATTTTTCAGAATCCCACTCATGAGCATTTTTGCTTTGTAGAATAATGAGAAACAACAACAATAACTATAACATATATTCAATATATTACGATGGACGATACTGCTGCCATGAGTGCTTAGATTTAGAGCCCCATACATGAGCGTTCTTTGAAGAAAACTAAGTCCTCAGAGTTATTTATGTATACTTCGTATACGAGAAAGGAAAAAAAAAAAAAAAAAAGCCTCATTTTTTGGATTCAGGGTAACTTGAAAAATCGAGATTCATCAAACTTTCAAGGTTGAATTTTTTAATAATTATAATACTTTCTCTTTCTTCACGAGAAAGTTAATAATAACATACACTTTTGGCAGATTTGCTCCATTTTTATTAATTAATTTAGAAGTAATGGAGCAGAACAACAAATTAATTATCAGTAAGTATTTTTTTCTTTCAGCGAAGAATCTAATTAAAGAGGCTTTTTGAAAACATGTAATTCTAACATTTTATTTTACAAAAATTAGTAAATTAATGAAACTTTCAGTTTCCGGAAGATGCATTTAATGCACTAATACACTAGCGAAACTTGTTTTAGAAAGTGTTTACTTTTGTTTTAAATAATGGACGATCATTTTCGGTATGAAAGTAACTCTTCAAATCGAAATTTTGTTTCTAACAATTCATAAAAATTATATTTTTAAAAACGATAATGATTATGCAATGTACTTTTTACTTTCTCTTATTCGTAGTATAGAGAAAAGTATAGTTATTTTCAAAATTTCGAACTCTATATTCTGAGGAATCTCCATGATTTAGACCTTCATGAGTTCTTAAAATGAATTTTTAGAAAATGTAATTCTGTCTCTTTGTGACAAATATAACTCAAAAACGCTTTGGGCTAAACGACTAAATTTGGCATACGGTTTTTGCACCAAATTTGCAGATTTCTATCAAATTTTGAGTAAATCTGTTCAGAGGTAGTCCATCTGTCCAGCTGTGCGAATATAAGTTAACTCATTAACTACAAAACGAACAGAGCTAGATAAATAAAATTCGGCACACAGATTTTACATCTAAAGTATAGACACCTGTCAAATTTTGAGCTAAACCCAACCGCGAGTTGACCATCTGTCGGTGAATATATTTGGTATGGGGTTTTGTGACTACAAGTACAGGTTTGTGTCAAATTTTTGTTTTTTCAATCGGTTGAGAAAAACATGTTTAAAATACAAATACTATTTTCGTATACTATTAAGAGCATGCCAGGGATTAATCATCCAAAAATTAGCCTAGGATCACACTGTAGATTCAGCAAAAATGCTAAATTCACGCCAAAAGTTAATATTTCTAACTATTGTACGCCAATGCCAAGTAGACGTCATCTTGCATGTCATAGAGAGTATGCCAGAATTTTTTGAGGAGACCACTCAGGCTGGTTTATTTAGGGATAAACATCATATAATACACATTTTATAGTGCGAAGAGGCAAAGAATAAATAATGACGACTGCGTAAATGGTTTTGGATTTTTTTGTCGGCAGCCTTGAAGCTCTTTTTTACGTTTTCTCTATTTAAATAAACACCATGAAACATTGAGTAATCATTAAGTGTTTAGGAGCAATTGAAAGAGATTTAAAAATTTTAACAATTCTTTCACAGAGAAAAATTTTAACAATTCTTTTTTTTCAGCAATTATTTAAAAATTTATTGCTGAATTTACCGAGAAATTTCTAAATAGATATGTAATTCATATTTTATCATTTGGATCTGTGATATTTTTTGGTTCTTTTACTTTTTTTTAGAAAACTGCATCAAATAAAAAATTGTTTTAGATCAGAAATGCATAATGTTTTGTGCTTACATCTTAATTTAATATTCATTTCTTAAAAATTATTAAATACTATTTTAACGCAAAATTTTCTAATTATTTCCGATATATTAATAAAAATACTGAATATGGATGGGGAATTTTTTTGTCATTATAATTTATGATATCAAAATAATTTTTTTTATTTAGTTCACGAAAATAGAGAAATTTCTTACAAAAATAATAATTTGGAAAAATTACAAATTGCCTAATTTTGTCATATTTTTTAAAAATAATATAATAAATTAAAATATAACTGCACAAAATCAAGTAAATGAAAGGGCACCACCATTTTGCGTATTTCTATGTTCCTCTTAAAAACTGTATTTAAATGAGTAATGATTTTTTAAATTCAAAATTGAGCCAATTTAAATGTTGAGGAAAATTAGATTGCTTGAAATACAATAATTAATATTCGAATATTGCAACTATAAATAGTAGCAGTAGAAAATAAAATTTATGAACGACATTAAAAGTCTGTAATTTACTCAAATAATAAAAAAGATTTCCAGATATACGAAAAAAAATTGAAGTAATTAATTTAAAAAATAAAAATTATTGCATCGAACTCAGAAAAGCAGCTTTTATAATACAGAATAATTACACAAAAAGAATTTTCAATTGCATTGCAATTTTACAAGAATTCATTTACAATTTTTAAAAAAATAATCGTTTGCATTTTTTCAGGAAATTTTTTTTCTTTTTTAGAGTTGGGAACTGAAAAAAAAAAAAATGATTTACATAAGCGAGGAAAGAATTATATGTTTTGCAATATGAAATTGCAACACTAATAATTTTTTTCCTTAAAACTTTAGGAACTCAGTTATAGTGCAAAAATATGTATTTTGGAGTTCTTTTCCTATTGCGGAATTATGTCCATTTGTAACTTTTCGACAAACGATTGTACTTAAATATTTTTTATATACAATCATTTGCCGATTTTATTTGTTCTTTATTTATTTTATTTAGTTCTTTTTTTTAATTTAAGTAAATAGAGTTATTTCCAAACACATTTCAATATTTGAGCATAACTTTTTTTTTTCAGTACAGCATCATTCAAGATTGAAATTTTTGAATGAATATAATGAATTCATAAATTATATAATCTACAAGTTTTTTGATACCATGTTCAACATTTGTAAAAAAATATATATATATATATATCCTTTTTTTTTAAATATTTAATCCGGGGTGTGGTTGTCTGGATGTGTCTAGTGGTAGTATAAGATAAGTATAACATTAGTATGTCCCAAATGAAGAAACTAAAATTATCTTTTATCTCAAATCTTTAGAATAGTAATTAAGTAATCTTTTGAGTAATAAGTATCTTTTAAGTAATTAAAAGCTCAAAAGACTCTTAAGGGAATGAATGTAAAAATTTGAAAACAGTTAACACTGTTAACTTACAAATCTGTTATTTTATAAATATATAGAACAAATAAATGCAGGTGAAACTGTAAGTATAGGAGCTTGTTTCTGATATAATTAAGTAACATATTTTTGACTGGAAATCTATCACAAAATGTATTAATAAATTAATGATGCTTAAAATATAAGTTTATAAGAAATAATTTTCACATTTTCTCATATTTTTTTAAACTATAAACTTTTAATACATCAACTTCATTTATATTCTTCTTCTTTTTTTTTACCCAAAAGAGCAGAGGATAGTTGGTGGGATCCAACCAGCATCTTTTAGATTGCCAATACATTAGATAAAACCTTGTTCATTACTAGAAAGGTGTTAAAAGCTTTATCATTTAAATATACGTATTTAATTGAACATATTTTAAACATTCTTTAAAAAAATATTTCATTTTTTTTAATATTTGAATTTTTTATTTTTCTCTTTAACAGATTTATATGAATTTTTATGTCACCTCAGTTTTATTATAAATATTCAAAATACTTCCAATGTTTTGCATTTCGTAACTAGTGAGAAATTTCTGATTTATGTTTAAGTAACATTTTCTAAAATATTCTGACATCTGGATGAAAACCAAGAGGAAATTACTCTTTCAATATTTTCACCAGCACACCAATCATGGGATAAATCTTTATTTAAAAAACTAAAAATTAGCCGCCGCAGTTAATTATTACAAAGAAAGTGTAATGAGCCTTTCCAGCTCCAATAAAGATTAGCCCCCTGGATACTGTTAGCTTCTTCTTTTTTTTTTTTTTTTATCGTTTCGTTATTTGGGAAGAATAATTATGAAGTTCCGAAAGAAATGTTTTCAAATATCAAATTAATCAAAATTAAACATTTAAATTTGAAACTCATATTTATTAGAATTTACAAATTATTATGCTTCTTTAAAACTTCAGTGGTGTTTGAAAAACTACTAATTAGTCTATCGAACTGAATTTTATATTAGTAAATGATTTCATCTGCGTTTTCGTCTGATAGATGGAGCCAGGAGTTAGAAACTCCTTTTGGTAGCATTTCATTTTCACCCTACTCCTCTAGAGCCAGTAAACTTGCTACATTGAAAGAATGGTTAACATTTGAAAAACATAACAAACATCAACATTCAAATTTTTTAGCATTTAAGTGATTTTATAATGGTAATTTTATCTGTTTATCACTAAGTATTTTTATTTATTTATCTAAGTTTTCCTTTTCTAAAAGAAATCATATAAGTCGCAATACAACATTTTGAGATTTTACTACACATTATTATTAATAATAAGGAGAATAGTTTATAAATCTTTATATTTAAGGTACAAAATTACTAATTACCATATAAAAATTTTAAAACTCTCTCATCAGAAAAATCTCAAGTTTTATGCATGATGTTTGAAACTATATTATCAATATATTTGAAAAATTTTAAATTCTAATCAAAGAAATATTTTTTTATTAATTTAAAATGTTAGTGAATTAACGCAAAATAAAGCAAAATTATCGATATGCGAAGAATAAAATGAAAGTTGTAGAGGGACGAGACTCTTTATTATGTGTTATGCCATGGATGAAAGAATGAGTTCAGTTTCAGGAACTACTTTTTTATTAGCGGGTTAAGTTCCACGGCACAAACATTTAACACAAGCATATTGAAGAACAAGGCATAGAACAAAAACACACGGCAAGCAAGGACAACACAAGAGACAAGAATGAGGAATCATGGGAAAACATGGCTCTTGATAGGTGGCTCTAGTAGCGCCACCTATGAAGAAAGGAGAAGGCAGTAATTGTAACCGCTACAAAGTTAAGATTTTTATAACTAGGAATGCTATAATTATTCAATATTAAAAGTAGGTTTTTTTAAATTTAAGGTTTTTTTTAAAAAATGTAGCCCAAATATAAATTTCCAAAATTTTTATTCAAAACAGCAGCAACTGTATAAGATCGTATCACCTTAAGAAAGTACAAACCATCAATTATAACAAAAAAGGTAAATAAATAAAATAAAGATTAAATATTCACCCCTCTGGATATTAAACAGAAAAATCGGTACATGGCATATATAACTATGTAATAATATTATAAATGTAATTACGTAATAAATTTTAAAAGAACATAAGAACATCCATACTAAAGAAAGAACTTGAAAAGAAAAGTATTATCATAAAATAAGTTAAATTCTTTAAAATACTTTAAATCCATTATATATGCCTAAATATTATAAGCTTTCTATTATAGAAGAAAAATCTCTTCCGACAAGACCTTTTTTCCATGTCCCCTTCTGTAACACTGTTTTTAATTTCTGTAATGTCTCATGGACAAAAATTCTTTAAAATTGACCGTTATTGAGGAAAAACCTTTTCACTTTCAGGCTGATTTCTGAAGATTATTATGGCGATGCAAATGAAAATAATTTGTGATATTTGCGAAAAGTCAAAGAAAATCCTAAAAGCTTTGTATTGCCACAAAAAATATTCCACTTATAAAAGAATATCCAGCATATAGAAGCAAAACAAAACAAAAAAAGCAATTTTTCCCCTCGAAAATACCCAAATAATCTTCCTACAAGCCGGGATTATATTTTATATAACTTCACTTTTCAAAAGTTTTTATCGCATCGCCATACCACCTTAAAAGTAATGATTTAAGAAAATTAATTCCGAAACAGCACATCATTCATTACAACAAAAAATCGTTCAACAAAAAAATTTAAAATTTTAGCTGATATACAAGTTAAAAAAAAAGCTAGAGTTGGCAGAGCAAACTAAAGATTCAAAAGATAACTTAAAAAAAAAAAAAAAAGAATGAACTAAAAATTTCATTTTTGGAGAAACATATTTCCTTCACGGGAATTAAAAAAACATATTTTCGTAAAATATTTTTGATATAAAAAAATAATCGAAAATCTTCACGCATTACCTTTTTTCCCGAAATATTTGCTTCAACAGCTAATTTACTTTTTATTTCCGTATGAATCTTTAACCTGTCACCATCTATTCACTGATCGAAGTTACACGAGCGACTAGATTTAAAAATCCCATCTTTTATGCTTCAGGAAAAATCAAACTTTTCCCAGATAGTTGCCGAACGCTACATCTCACAAAGTAACGAAGTAACGTTAAAAAAAAAAAGGGGAGGGGGCTTCATTCGAAGTTTATCAGAATTTTCAGCTTCGAACGCTACCATCGAAAATTCTAACAAGCCAAGAGAAGCTCATTACCATAATGGCACCCGTGGTCCCTTGACAAATGGATGGGGACAAGCAGAAAGAACCCAGTAGCTACTTGTTCGAAGCCCCCTTTCACCAAACCGTTAATTCGTTTGGCGAGTTTTTGGAAAAATGTTCGTTTGTGGAAAGTGTATTCGCAGAGATAAGTGTTTCTATTTGATTTAAGGGTATTTGGAATTCTCTCAGAGTAAATGTTCCAAACGAGGCTAATAAATTCTGTTCGTTTGAATGGATTTTAGAGAATGCTTGCATGTTCAAAAATGGTGGCTGCTCTTTGCAGAATATTTGTAAGATGTGTTTGAAATGAGAGCTTTGTTTTGTTAATAAATAAAGATGATACTAGATTTTTCCCTAATTAGAAAAGATTTAGGGTAGAGTCTCTAAAATATCCGAATAAAAAGAGAAATGCATCGATTTAGATATACAGAAATTAGGGTGAATAAATAAAAATCAGAAAAAAAAAACAAAAAAACTGAATTTTAATTTAAGAAATTAAATTTAACAAAGCAATACATAACTATAAAATCTCTACTAGTAATAAAGGAGAATGTGTGTGTCTGGGGGGGGGGGGTGGAGTGGTTTGAAAGTCTGTCTGTGTGTAAACAGGCGATTTTGTTTTTGATCTAGAGCTATCAAATATATACAAATATATTTTGTAGGATAGAGAAGATATATAAGAAAGATTTTCTTGAAATTTTAATAAATTTAAAAGAATGTATATTGGTCAGAATTCTCAAGAATTCTTTATTGTTAGCGATGTTTACAAAAATAAAATCCTATTGGCTAACAAAATTTGACTGTGACGTACCTAGCAGCTCTAAAGGTAAACATGTGATAATGATATATAATATTTACAGAATTAATAAAAAGGGATGCAATATTGGCAGGTTCAGAGTGTTATAAACTTTAGACTTAATTATTTATTATCATATTCAGAAATAACTTTAGTCACATGACGAATGTAATTCGTCATTCTATAGTATTACATTGTTTAAAAATTAGTCACCTAAATAAACCCATTCTACACGATTAAATATAAGGTCAAAATGCGCTAGAGGGGAAATCAAAGCAAAAACATATTCCATACATGCATAATTTAAAACAAGAGCTTTAACTGATTACATAAATCAACAAAAACTATAATGAATAAATATTTAACTTAATTGTAAAAAATATAAAAACTCTTGCGAAATTCCAATGGTAAACATTTAAAAGTATAAAAGAACAAATACAAAATAAAAGCCAAAACGTAGCATTAGCCAGACAGGATGGACAAAAAGTAATTTTTGGAAGAAATACTACCAATTTTCGTATCGAAAGTTAACCAATTAAAAACATAAACAAAAGTAAAAAATCTTAAAATTACTTAAAAACATTTTTAGAACATTAAAAATGATTTATCACTTGACAGTCCAAAAACTCAAGACCAACATCTACAGCAACAAAAAGCTACCAGCTGTAGGTAGTGCTCAAGAGGATCCCGAAAGCTACAGCTCATTTTTTGCAAATGGGCTAATTGTGAGCACTTTTAGTACTTTTAGTTCTATATTAAAATGCGTATCGTAAGATTTTTAGAATATAAAACATATGAAATATAAAATTTGTAAAATGTATTAAAAATTTAAATGATCCCATTTACGATACAATAAAATCTTTTTCATATAAAACAAATCCAGAAGGAAAGCTTGCGCACGCACGCACGCACACACGCACGCACGCACGCACGCACACACGCACGCACGCACGCACGCACGCACGCACGCACGCACACACACACACATAAAGACATTTTCAGATGTCAAAATATATAAAAATAGTAAAAAAATTATGGAATGGAAAAAAACAATAACCAATAATGAATTAAACTCGTTATTTCATTTCAAAAAAATTATGCTGGGAAAAGTGTGATATCTACACTCCTGAATGATAACTACACTCCTGAATGCAAAATGACACGATGATCATTTGCAACGTAACCAAGAAAAATTCCAGTTTGTTTATATTCCATTTAAAATTTATTTTGTGTAATGCATCACTAGACAATCCATTAAAATATGCCACCTGCTCCGAGGAAATTCTGCTCCGCGGTAACAACAATAAGTTTACTGCCATCCTTTTTATGTAAACGGTACTTATATATTTTCATCCGTTTGTTAATTATCGATTTTTACAGTTGATCCAGATTTCTACATCATCCGGTACTTTACTGTCATTTATTGCAAACTTTCAACTGCAGTCGTTTAAAAATTAATTCTAACCCGCTTCCAAAAGCTATAAGTTTCCCGGTGTCTGCCATAAGCTACCTGTAGGGCAAATTCAATAAGATGACTTCGTTTTTATTTTCTCATAAATGAAGTTTAGAAAGAGAAAACATTTCAATCATCAAAAATTTCGAATTCGAGATTTGGATGAATCTCCAAGTTTCATATCTACTCGAGTTCGAAAAATACATTTTTGGCGTTATGTTTGCTTGTCGAGGAACACTATAACTCAAAAACTTATTGAAATAAACTTACAGTTTTCTTCAATTCTTTTTTTTTTGCATTTATTATAAATCAGGTCAATACGGTAAGTATTCATAAGTATGCACATTTGAATTGCAATCGTTTTGTTCGACTTTTGCGATTTGCATGTTAATTTCTCTAAAACAGCAGCGTCCAGACATCGCCCGTTTGGGCTCGGTCGTCTTTGTCACGCGTTGCAGAGTACACAAAAATACGGAACAGATTAGCGATAGAGCCGGCCACACCCGGCGGCCTACTTCACTAATCATAAATTTATCAGATGCGGTGAGGGTGTTAATGGGTTGCGTGATGTTTTCAGATAAGAAAAATGAATATACACACACTTATTTATTCATATGGGCTTCTGGAATACAGTCTGGTTCGAGCTAAATCAGCTGCGCTTAGCCATGGCGTTATGCTAGCACACGTGTTGCTTTTGTTTTTAGTTTGTATACATATATAAGGGAAGAATTTTATCTGCAGTGTGACTCTAGATTTTCCTTCTACTTTTTATTTCCATATGCAATATTATCAGTTCTTTAACATCTATTAATAAAAAAAGGAATTTGTTTATGCGTATGTTAGCATTGTACAAATTCCTATTTGACATTCCTATTTGACACCTAAATTGGTACATATATATTTTGTAGAATAATACCATGTACTTCGGAGCTATTTTTTTGAAATTTTCATTAGAATTTTAATTAATTAAGAATTAAGTGAAATTTTGGCATCTTCCCGCGATTATTTCTTAAAATATTTCAATGGAAAAATAATTTTTACATCATTAGAAAATTAAAAAAATACATATATTTTCACTAATACCAAATTTTTTTGCCTTGTGTATTTTCCATTTTTTAAAATTAATTTATAAAAAAATATTTTAGACGTACTTAATTCTTCATTGTCAAAATGAAATTGAAGTTATTTTTAATGATACTAATTGTATTTCATTCTGGTTTTTGTTTCCTATTGTTGATAATCAAGATATGAAGATTCAACTCATTTTTCCGTGTTGAATAAGTTTCAGCAAAAGGCTTGCTTTCAATGAAATTTTGAAATTATGCTGTATTTATAATTAAGGTTTAACTTCAGAACCAATCAATGAAGATAATTTTTTTGAAGCTCCTTTATCTTTAAACATTGCTATTCTTTCTTGTGAGATAACTAGAGATATAAAGATGTAGGCAGAAAACTAGGGAAATGCATAATAACACAAGGAACAGAACGATGTCGAGCTTTAAAGGCAGTTTAAATTGAAGTTTAAAAGTAATTTTTGAAGAACCCATTAAGATCAAGTCATATAAAGCAATTAATTAAATTTTTTATCAATCTTAATTCCAGTGAAGCAACTGAACGCCAAAGGCAGATAGCTCAAATTAAAAAAGTAAAAAAACAAAAATTAAATCCCTCAGTTAATTTAATGTGCTACTCTATCTAGCTAAACTAGAGCAAAAAAAAGCTACAAATGGTATTTATTTAATAATGTAGCTACAGATTCATGAATTTTCAGAAATTCGTCAGAATTCTTTTAACATGATGATTTTTTTTTGGCTAACTTACCTTCTGTAAATCTCGAAGTCGAATCTTTTAGCTATTACAATTCTTGTTTTTCGTATGAAGAAATTAAAATAAATCACAAATAGATCACATTGTCAAAAAACATTCTTTGAAAATCTTGCTTATTTCATGACGGTAACTTTTAAAAAATGTAGAAACTAAACATCTCACAGAGCTTGTAGCCAGGATCAGTTATCGAAACTTTTGACCTACATGAAACATCCTAGACTTCATATCTTCTTTTTTGAGAGGCGGAGTTGACATATACAGGGTGGTTATAATTAAAGTTCCATTTTGAAAGTATCATAAAAGAAAAAATACTGAACCAAATGTTATCAAACTTGGTAATAGTTTAAAGGAAGTCATAAAAATTTCTTTTCCGACAAAAAAAAAAGTTTAAAACTTGCCACCAAGGCAGAAATGGTGCTGTAGGCAATATTGTTAAGCAAAATAGGACATCGGTTTAAAATGTGTTTAATGTTTAATGAAACGTGTTACAAACATGTTAAATGTGGCGCTTACCTTTCCTGAAAGCAACTTGGATAGCATTACTGCATTCTCAGCAGTAGCTCTTAGCATATCAGGATGAATGTTGCTCACATGCCGGTATATCGCATATTTCAGTTCCGCCAAATTGTTTAGATTATTATCACTATAAACAATGCTTTTTGAGATAACACGCATTGAAGATGCTTTGTAACACGTTTCAGAAACAATTAAACACATTTTTAACCGAAGTCTTCATGTCCTATTTTGTTTAACAATATTGCATACAGCGCCATTTCCCCCCAGTGGTAAGTTTTTGAACTTCTTTTGGTGGAAAAGAAATTCCCGTGACTTTCTTTAAACTATTACCAAGTTTGATAACATGTGGCCCAATAGTTTTCCTCTTTTGACCATTTCAATGTGGAACTTTAATTATAAGCATCCTGTATATTTTAGTGAACAACTTAAACAACTCATTTTAAATATGAATAATCAGGAGTAGCAATCATCATTGGTTAAGTTTGATTATTCAGAAGCAATTGACAGAAGAATGTGTATAATTAAGTGAGTGAACTAATAAGAAAGATAAACTAGAGGCTTCGCTGTGCACTCAGTAATAACTGTGCTTAGTTGTACCGGGAAATAAAAAATTATGTTCGTAAATTGTGTTCAGAATGAAAGTAAAGTAATTAATTGGAGATAGAAATTTAGATCAAAGGGAAAAAATCAGAAATGACATTCATTTATTACAAATGGAGTGCTATCTATTTAGAATTCTTCTGTGTTCGTAACACAGTTTCTTGTAATGATAAAAGCAGTTGGTACTAGTTTCATTTTACACACTTCGAAAAGCTATTAACATATTATTTGGACATTTAAATAAATTCTAGAAATAACCTTTAAAATCATAAACTTAAAATTTTTTTTTTTTTATAAAAATTGCATCTTCCATAAAAACGCATGGAATTTTGAAAGATATTCATCTTGTCACGGATGTTGGTATTTTTTTTTCTAAATCTATATTTAAACCTGGAGCAACGATCAAACTCATGTTAAAACGGTTGACAGACGGATGAAATATGGAGAATGCTGTTGAACGGAAAATCTCTCCCTTTTTTCAGGAAGGAAGCGAAATGATCCGAAAAAAATATTCGAATAACTCGGTGATAGAATGTACGGAGATCATTATATGGGAAATGGCTGGAAGGTATATATCTCTCTATATATATATATCTCCAGTGAAATAATGTGCACTTATAAAAAAGTTACTATGATGAATTTATTGAGACAGATTAAAGCGCCCCCTATTGGCGAAATGAGGAAGTTACTGGAAACAATAAAAAAATAAAAAATAAAGGAAATTGACAAATAATGAAGCATCATCATAAGATGTTTTATGATTTGCCGGATATCTATATCATAAAAACATCATAGGGCAATCTCTAAAATTGATGAAGACGTTTGCAATTAAAATTATGAACTTTTCGTGAAAAGATTGAAAAAGAATTCGTCCCAAAACAGAACAATGCATTATCCCGTATTATTATACAGTTTTTTCGAGTTAGACAACGAAGAAAGTAAATAAAAATAAAAATAAAAATCTGAAAAATGAACTTCAGGGCGGGGAGTCTGAGATATTCGAGGGAATCTTTTAGAACGACATCTTTTTCATATCATGGAAAGTTAAGGATTTTAATCGAAAATATCTATGTCAATTTTATAAATAAGTCCATGAAACTTTCTTTTTTGTGTTTTATAATGATATATACATACATGCAGAACAAATATATAAAGACAGAAAATATTAACAAAGTTAGAAATTCGCTGAAATGCAACAGTCGATACTTTACTTTCTTAGAAAATCAAATCGCTTTTTTCAGTAATTTTATCAAAATGTTACAAACAATTCCCATATTTCTAAAAAAACAAAACAAAACATGCTTTTTTTTGTCATAAGGAAATTTTTGAAAGAAAATTTTAATTTACAATTTTAATTTCAATTAAAGAGCCATATCATATTCTAAAGCAAAGATGGATACTGAAAATTGCAGTTTCGGTTATTATTTCCTGAAAAGAGAAGTATTTTAATACTTTCTGAGTTTATAAAACTGACTGCAGGAAAATCCTGTTTTAGGAAGACTAAAAACAGTTATTTTTCAAAGACACTAAAAGGAAAGTAATTTTGAATTTTGCAAGTGGAATTTTATATTTCCAGTTGAATAGAATCTGGAGTTTCTGCAGAGTGTATATTAGCTGCATTACTTGTTTTAAAGTTAAATTTTTTGCCTTGCGGATTCTTGCATTTAATGATTTTTTTTGTTTATTTTTTATTCTAAAATGAACTGTGACATTTTATTCCAAGAAGTTTGAAAACCAATTACATTGCCAGGATTCAAATAATAAAACCGAATTTTTTCACAAGTTGAATAAATACATATTTTTAATTTTACTCTAAACTGTTTTTTAGAAATCAGGAAAATGAACCCGAGTATAAAATTATATTCTAATGAAATATCATTTTTATGAAAGTATTTACAGCTGAAATTCTTAAAATTTTTAGTGAAAAAAAAATTTTTTTTTTATATCAAGGCTTATCAAAAGCACAGAGCGAATTATACGCCAGCTAAGGAATACGAAATACAAAATGTGATCTTATTTTTCTGTAAAAATATATTTTATGATATTTCTCTTGTGTTTCTTCCTTTTAGTTGTGAATTATAGAATGAAAATAGATTTCTAATACGCAACATTCCGTTAAAAAATTGTTCCATAGACGTATAAAAATTATCAGAGAAGTTCTATTATGATTCAGAGATTATGAAAAATGGGAATGAGTACACAGTGGGCTCTTCTATAACTCGCCTTCAAACATAAGAGTATTTAAAATGATGGAAAGATTGCAACGAGTTATCATGTAGCAATATGAAGCTCAATATTATATATAAAACAATTTAAATTCCACAGTTGTTTTTTGATTAAAGAGCAAATGTATATACTTACCTGTATTATATACAATAACTTCCAAAAACATTCGGGCACTTTTAAAGTGTGAAGAAAAAGTACTGTAGCATTGAATGTATACAATTTGATGTCCAGTATTTTTTAAAATAATCTTTATATAATTTTGATAAAGGAAAAACGTTTTTTTAAAATGAAAATGAAATTAAAAATGGAAATTATTTAAAATGAAAATATACGGAGATGAAAAATATAACGTCATTAAGGTAATCGTATATCGAAAAATTTCGGATAAATTCATAGCTAAAATTATCGTCTGTCACTTCTTTTTAATTTCTGCATTTTGGTGACATATTGAAAATCGTCTGACTTTAATCTTTATTATACTTATTTCTTTATGTTCTAGTTATTGTTTTAAAATGACTCATAATCGTAAGGAAACGACAATCACAATTTGAAAAGTGATTATTTTCTATCATGGTAATGGTAAATAAATTCAGCAAATCGCGAAATTTATCCGACTCTACAATGTATGTGATAAAATGCTTTAAAGGAAAAAAAATGAATAGAAAACAATCTAAAGAAAGAATGTCCAGCAAATTTAATTAATAAGAAATTTACAGTTAAAAAATTTGTAAAAATACCTATGTTTGAGTTTTATAAATTTCTACAGAGTTTACCAAAATGTTTTCTATCTTAATTTCATTTGAAACTGTTCTACGAATATTCAATCATTTGGAATGCATGGACATTCAGATCGAAAAAAGACTTGTTAGAGAAAAAAAAATGTAAAATTTACAATAAATATGTCTGAAATAAATTGGGGCCCTGTTTTATTTGCAGATGAAAACAAATGTAACATATTTGTGTATGAGGGATGTATAATTGCATGGAAAAGAATAAAACAAGGAGCTTAATCTAAATAACTTAATTGGAGCGGTAAAGCATGGCGCTGTTCTTATGCAGGGGTGCATATAAGCATCAAGATTAAATAATTTTGTATTTATTGACGGAATAATGAACCTTATATGAATAAAAAAATGTGAAATACTATCAGTCATAAATTTCGGTATTAGAAAATAATTTTTAAAATCATAACAACAATCCAAAGCGAATTCTTTTCAACATTCGTCTCTGGTGCGTATAATTGTCGATAAAATCTGGAAAACATCTTCAATCGCTATATTTAAACTCATTGAAGCAAATTTGGAGGGAATTGCAAGTTAGAGTGCGTTGACATTTCCTAATACATGGAATATATCTCCGATGTTGTACATTAGACCACAATAGATATATTTTCAGATTTTTTAAAAAATTATATTGTAGAAAATAATTATATACATAAAATTAATTAGAATTTATATTACTTTTCAAACATTTAATAGGCTTTTATTAATTCGTTTTCTTCTTTGCCTGTTAATTTGTTCGGTACAAACTTTGTAACCGATTTTAAACTGTTTTCCCATGAACTAGAGACTTTAAACTTTAAACGTAGCTCAGAAACGGATGTTAATGCAATATTAAATTGCATTCATGCTTATTTGTTTGTCTATATGATCGGTACAAAAAATTTATTACAGATAGATGGCGCCATGATAAGTTGTCAACTCATCAGATAGTTAATTTAAAATCGATAGCAACATTTCAGACACACACAAGACTAAAAAGTAGAGATCAATTCTTTTAATATTTTTTTTAATATACTACTTTTTGAAATGGACTAAACAGTATAAAATAATAAGGTATAATAAATCATAAAAATTTAATATAAGACTCCTAGCCCCATACAGATTTATAATTCCATACCAACTCTTTAAAAAATTTGCTTTCGTGAATTTTTAAATTCTATATCAAGCATTTTCAAGATAATCAGGATTTTGACAAATGACAAATTTTAGTTGTGATTGTGAATTTTAAAAATACAGGATCACACATATTATTTAAAAAGAATCATGGCATATTAAATTTTTCAATAAAATAATTATTTTTAAATTACTTTTACTTATTTTAGAGATGATAATCACATTTCAAGATTCTCAAATGCATATTTCCGATATTATTTTTATATGAAGAATATATGAAGAGATTAAATTTGTAAAAGATAAAATAGATAATGTGACGGCATTCTTTTCCTCTTTTTTGTTAGTCGTATACATTTGTTATCAGTCGCAAACATAAAATAAAAATATTCCCAATATTTTTTTAAAGATTTTTTTTAATAAGTAATAGTTGGAACTAGTGAAAAAGCAGTTAAACCTATTATATTATTCTAAAGATAAATATCACAGAACATATCCATTTATTTCTCTCTCCAATTTTCCAGTTAACTGATAAAAGAGCTTAATTATACAATTTTCCATAATTTATCTGAATTTCAATCAGCTTCAAACACATTTGTCGGTATAAAAGGGACACTGAAATGGAAATGGAGAAAAATGATTTATTAACTCTCTAAATTAATGGATAATGGTTAAATATTTACAGCTCTAATTGCTTCGTGAGCGCTTAAATCACGTCATAGGCAATCCATTTTAATGATGATTCACAAACAAACATTAAGGGATTAGAATTACAATTCTGGCACTATTCTTGAAAATATTTTGGATACTCAAATAATGATTGATGTATTTAATACAATTTACGTAGTCAATACGTTAGTTGAGACACATTGATTTAGTTGCAGATATTTAGTGAATATTGTGATAATTAGTCGACAAACGAAATGCATAAATATTTTTTTGGAAATGATTATTTATTAGAATATTAATCAACATATTAAATAAAAGTGTGATATGGTAATTGGTAATATTGGCATTAAGTTAATAGAAAATAGATTGAAAGATTTGAAAATAGTATTTTGAACTGTATAAATTGTTAGATAATCAATTGACCTTATTTCACATCTTAAGTGAGCTTCAGATGTGTCATTTTTAATTGCTAATGGTAATTAATACCTGCCATCTTCACATCTCTATATTTTTCTGATAATTCTTGTCACTTAATAGACTGAACTGCCATTTTTAACTTACTCTATTATTGTTTGAAATGAACTACGTTATTCTTAATCGCATTTATTCAAAAATCTCAGAATTAGAATCATTGGGCCGTTTTTTAAACAAACTCACCATGATAACTAGGAGACATTTCATTTCCGAAAAGAACTGAAACATGCAGCATTAGTAAATACATATTGGCATTTCTTTAAAAAAGAAAATCAGTTCTTAAATTAATAATCATGTGATCCAAAACGAAGATCCCATAATCAATGATAAGAGACTAAAATGTTAGCTTTTCTAATGAGAAATCAAATAAAATCCTAGAATGAACAATTTGGAAAAGTGCTTGTCATGAGAATTTGCATTTTTTAAAAAGTTCTTGATAAATTGATATAATTACGAAATATAATTTGGGATAAAAGATATAATGTATTGTAAAGAATCGTGATTAAGAACATGTAAAAAAATTCATTGCTGAATCATCAAATATTGTTTTATAAATTCAAATAATAATTCATACATGAGTACTGCTCATTTTTGAAAAAATTTGTAATTGATATGTCGTTTTATGATCGTAAGATTTAAAAAAATGTTGAAACACTGTGTCATACAATTTCAGCATTGAGTTTTATATATCCCTTTTTGTATTATTGTATATATTTGTTTTTTTAATTATTGTATGTAAGTATTACAATTGCAGTTACTTTTTGACATTTTACTTCAACGCTATTTGCTTCAAGCAATCAATATTTTATTCCCGTTTCAATCAATCCAGATTGCTCAGATATTTAAATTCTTTCATATTGTTACGAATTTTTTCCCGTGGTTCGTTTGGATAGTGGAAGTTATATGGTGTGGAGAACTCTCAATCAGCAGGCGGCAGTAGAAAATAAAACAATGACGTTTATTTACACGAAGACACACAGGACAGCACAAAGACGACAACTATATACAGCACAGAGAAGACAATTATCTTCAGCCACGAGACGTGTAAACAACAGCACACAACAAAACTCTACTGCAGACAGTAGCGCACAGCTCAGTTCAGCACTAGCTTGCCTCAGTCGCTGCTCTGCTAATCCCTGGGAGACCAGTTCTTCACCGTCGATTCCGACTACTACTACTCAGTCGATTCCCACTACTCTCTCTGGCAGCTGCAGACTCCTTTTATAGGTCTCAGGAGGCGGGGCTAGAGGCCTCTCAACCAATTTGGAACGTTCGAGGTGTATCTCGGTTCCTACTGGACGGATCGGGAAAATTTTCGATGTTTCGGGTATAATCTATTTTGGCGCCAAAGTCGCCAAAAGGTCGTCAAGTTTGTCGCCAAGCTCCGGGACCTCTGACGTGACACCCAGACTCCGTCAGTACAGATGACTGTAAAACATTCTTTCCGACGATGGAACCAACTATACTGGGAAGGAACCAACTATGCTATACGGATTCGTAACAATATATAATATTTTTTACTATAGTATTACTTTTGTATATCATATAATGCATAATATACTTTTATCATATAAAACAAAAAATTAAAATTTGAAAATCAATTGAACCAGGCGATTTTCAAAAACCTTCGATTGCTAATTTTCTGCTGTGTTATCAATTTTTGTTATATTAATACTGAAAATTTTGTTTGCAAATGCTAAAGTATAAGAAAGGTGCCAATATTACTGCACCTCTGTAGCAAATAGTTTATCATAGTAATTCTTTCACTGTAAAAAATTCGTCGTAAAAAATTGAAAAAATGAAATAAAAGTTTTTCAGAAGTTTTTGAGATTCGTGAGTTTACACTTAGAGCAACAGATGTATTTAAAGACTACTTATAAACTCAAAATAGATTCTTTCATACTATTTAAATAGATACTTCATTAATCTAAAATTGATATCGAAACGATTTTATTTTTATAGAACGATTTTTAAATTTATTGTCTAATACAAGAAATAATTTTTATTTAAGGATTTGCCGTCTTCGGACGGGATCGACATTAATAATCACTAAAATGTTCAATTAAATATTTTAAGTAACTTGATCTCTTAAAAGCCTCTTAAGCAAAATATTTTTAAGCTTTAAATTTTGGTACACATATAATTAATACTGTTATAGAAGCCTTACGCGGTTCTGCTTATTGTAGAATGTATCTCTAATTTTTTGTAAGCTGCCATAAAATTTGAGCTTTAAATAAAAGTAGAAGTTATTAAAATTCAGATAAACAAAAACATTCAAAACAAACAAAAACATCAAAAATACAAAACTTGATACATCAAACATATAAAAACAAAATTTCTGAAATCAAGCAGGTTTCTTTTTGAAAGATACGAGTACAGAAAACATAATCATTCGACATTGAAATTTTATTTACACTACAGAATATCTTTCATGTTTTATACGATGATTCAAAGAATTAATAAAAAATTCGCTTTTTCATTATAAAATTTAGTTTTTAGTTTTTTCTTTCAAAAGCATTTAAATGACATGAATAATATTTTATTTTGTTTCAGTGAGTAAATATATTTCACAAAAGATCAAATTTTATACAATCCTTTGGTCTTAAAGAATCATATTCTGCGATATAGTCTTGCCACTTCAGCTTTTAAATAATAAGAATAATAATAAAAAAAAGAAAATAATAACGTTTCTAACTTCTGTTATATCTATTCTATAAACTGACCGAATTATGAAGTTTCAGAAATTAAAATTTTAGAACAATCAAAATATTCTTAATTTTATTCCAATCAGCCTCGAAAAAAAATTACCGGGGATAATTGACTCATCTTCTTTGAGTCGGTGGATGAAATGTCTAAAATCGTGCATTTTTCTTAGATAATATTCAAATTTTCATAACTCGATCAGTTTAGTTTATGTTTTAAAATGCTGCAAAAATCATTTTTGTGTAGTAATATTTTTGAAAAGTTATCGCATGAAAACAACAAAATTCGGCTCACTTTTTAATTAATTAAAATTCTAATTAAAATGTTAAAAAATGGTTCTTAAATGCACATTTTTAACCTCCAAGGTATTCATAGGCCGAATTTGGTTGCTGTAGGTCAAAAGGTCCGGCCAGTAGAGCGCCAACTCTCTCTCTCTCTCTCTCTCTCACACACACACACACACACACACACACACACACACACACACACACAC
>JAPMOR010101500.1:175983-196486 GCA_026543865.1 Argiope aurantia
ATTTTCTTATACTTTTAAAATTGCATGCTGCAAAAATATATATTAAATATTTTGTTTTTAGAACTAAAAATTCTATGCTTTATTATGCATATAATGCTATGAATCTTAAATAAAAATGTGGGACAAAATTTATTTCATTAATTTATTCTTTTATTTAAAATATTTTATCATATGGAATGAACGTTTCAAGATAATATTAAATTTATGCCGGATTTTCAGTTTTATTTTGACGTGAGAAATTTATGATCGAATTTGGTTTATGAAAGATAAAATATATCAAAGCGATGCCATTTGGATTTATCTTTATTAAAAATTAATTTGTTGCTTTCTTATTTTAACAGACGCAAACGTTAAATAAATATTTATTACATATTTTTTCGTTTTTACATTTGATGTAAAATATAAAAAGCATGTCATTTGGATTTATCTTTATTAAAAAATTCTTTTGTTGCTTTCTTATTTTATCAGATGTAAGCGATAAACAAATATTTATTACATATTTTTTAAATTTTTACATTTGATGTAAAATATAAAAAGCGTTGCCATTTGGATTTATCTTTATTAAAAAATTCTTTTGTTGCTTTCTTATTTTATTAATAGTAATATATAAGTGTTAAATAATATATCTTTCAAGTGTCATTACATATTGTTACGAAATTTCTTTTTACCGGGGTTCGTTTGGAAAGTGGGAGTGATATGATGTAAAGAACGCTCAATCAGCAGGCAGAAGTAGAATAAAAACAACGACGTTTATTTACACGAAGACACAAAGGCCAGCACAAAAGCGTCAACTATATACAGCACAGAAGACGATTATCTTCACCCGAGACGTGTAGCATACAACAGCACACACAGCAGCATACAACCAGAATCTACTGCAGACAGTAGCGCACAGCTCAGTTCAGTTCTAGCTTGACTCAGTCGCTTCCGACTACTCCGTCTTCTACTTCTCCGACTCGGATTACTGACTTCGCTCCGTCGATTCCGCTCACTCTTCTTCGACCACTCCGTCCACTCTGACTACTGGCTCTTCCGCTCCGTCTTCGGACTACTCGACGTCTCCTTTGGCAGCGGCGGCCGCTTCCTTTTATAGGTCTCAGGAGGCGGGGCTAGAAGCCTCTCAACCAATCAGGAACGTTCGAGGCGTATCTCGGTTCCTACTGGACGGATCGGGAAAATTCCCGAAGTTTCGGGTATTATCTATTTTGGTGCCAAAGTCGCCAAATTCGTCGCCAAGTCGCCAAATGGTCGCCAAGTTTGTCGCCAAGCTCTGGGACCTCCGACGCACACCTGGACTCCGTCCCATTCAGATGACTGTAAAACTTTCTTTCCAATGATGGAACAAACTATGTTGGGAAGCCGAATTGCAGGTTTGTAACAATATATTTTAAAAACTTTTACACTTCAAGGTTTATTTTATTTTTGCATTTAAAGAAGGAAAATAAATATTTTGTTTGTGCCAATACGTTAAGTAAAATAAAGCTGAACACAAATAAGCTGAGACAAATATATAGTTATAAATATAACAAGAATGCACTTTAGCTTACTAGTTTTATCCTTCAATCTTTCGATAGTTAATCAAAATTGATTATCCAGTCTAATAAAATATATCGAAGTTTCATTTGTCCCGAATACTTTGATTAGTTTATAAAGGTCTACTGAATGTAATGGCGAAAAGCGATTCATTAACTGTCTAAATATCCAGAGGATGATTAAATATTTACATCACTAATTTCCCCGAGAGCGTTCGAACCATCTTCTGAACAATTCATTTCAGAGATATCTTTGCAAAAAAACATATTTTACACCTTTTAAAAATAAAAAATATCTATCTTTAATGATACCAATTTAACAGTCGTGCAAATTTTTTCTGAGTTTTGGAAATTTTTAAAATTATTTTTTGCTTTAATTCAAACAAAAGCTTGTATTTTTGTAATGAAATTCAAATCGTTTTTATCTTTTATCCAATATTTGATATCATGATTTTTTTTCAATATTGAAAGCTAAAAAAGAAATTAAACTACACAAAATTAAAGACATTTACGTTTGTGTTGTTATAAGACGAATTTACGATTCCTCGAAATTCAGAACATGGAGGAGACACACATTTACGCTTTTAATAAGTTATGTCACGAGACTAGTCTCCATTAAATGGGTTCATGTGCACAGTGAACATACTAAGGCAATTAAAATAACTTAACTTTAATGTCTGACTATTTAACGGAATCATGAAATTATACCTGCAGGATTTAACTGAAATTAATTATAATTAATATCCCCGGCGAATCAGCTGGTCGCGGAAGGCTACTAGTGCTAAATATGCAGTGAATGTGCTTAATTCATGGCGTTGCCTGATATATACAAAATCTGTCCCCCCTGTCCTTTTTAAATCCAGTGTTCTCGTTATTAGAGAAAATGGAAGTGATGTCATAGCATTATATGAAATAAGACACTACTATTGAGTTTAAAAACAGGCTCCATAAAGTTGGCAATAGGGATATGCCACCGAATGATTTCAGCCCAATATAAAGGTGATGAGTATTTGAAAAACTTGATTTTGTTTATCATTTTAAAAATTGTTCCACCATTGCTCTTCACCATGTGCATGAAAGATATTTTGAATTATTATTATGGTAGATTATTTCAGGTAAATATTTCAATCCACCATAAAAAAGTTTTTTAAAAACGCTTTTTGAGCTTTCAGACATGATTTTCATTTCTTCATTCTTCTTTGAAAATGATGGCATGTTCCCTAAAGCAAGCAGAAGTTGAAAAAATATGCAGCATTTGAGCTTCGTTGGTACTAGTTTTTTTCAAATTCATCTGTAAACCAAGAACTTCGACCAATACTTTATTAAAGTGGTTGACAGGATGATAAAGAATGACGACTAGCTGTAGAGGAAAAAAATTCATCATTTTTTTCAGGAGCAACGTGAAATGACCTGAAAAAATTTCGGTAAACTCTGCGATAGAATGTTTGGAGTTTACTTATATGACAGCAAAATGAAAAGTAAAGCACAGAACATAGAGAGAGAGAAAAAAACACACACACCAACCTTTCAGGAATCAGCGGGATTCTTCATAAATCTGATGGATTACGAACGCGGATGAATTATTTATCTAAGAGTTGACATCCCCCCCCTTCCAAACCTTTAATTAAAAATGAATGAGTTGTAAAAAAACGTATTGAAAATTCTAGAAATAGATAAAGAATGAAATCGTTAGCAATTTTATCGAATTTTTATAATCTGTTTTTAACATTATTAAAGAATTTTTTAGATATAATCCTATTTTTTAAATAAAAGATAACTTAAAATTTTTACTTCTAATAAAATTTTATGTCATATTTTAGAGCAAAGGAAGATGGCGAAAACTGTAACTTCAGTTGTTATTCTTTCTTAGAATAAGAAGGGCTTTCATATTATCTTTGACTTTCTGAAAATGAATCTCCAGGAAAATATATGTTCAAGAAGATTAAAAAAAACAAAAAAAACTATTTTTCTAAGGCATCAAAAAGTAAGTAATTTTGGATTTTGTGAGAGCTCATGTTTACCGAAAAAAAAAATTCAGTTCCTTTCAGAATATATGTTTGACATCTATATTATTATTTTTTTTGACGTACATAGTTTTGTCATTCGAATTTTTTTAAATTTCATACTTCTTCGTTCAATTTTTTTAAAAACTAAATTTGATACATTTGTTTGGCCAGTGGAAAATCTAAAACCATTTAATAAATAATATTTCTAGCTGAAGATGTATTTTTAAATAATCAGAGAAATATTTTATTTTACAGTTTTAGCTAAAAAAATACATGTCTTTTTAAAAAAAAATTGAAGAGGGTATATAAAGTATATAGAATTATATATAAGGCAATAAACTTCTAAAACGGCGTGCAGTAACAATATATACTTTTTGTGTAAAAAATAGAATTTTTTTTTATAACAAAAATTCCATGCTTTATTATTCACATAATGCCATAAATTTTAAATGAAAATATGGGATAAAAGTTATTTCATTCATTTATACTTTTTATTTAAAATAATTTATCATACGGAATTATTGTTTGAAAATAATATTAAATTCGCGCAAGGTTTCCTGTTTTATTTTGATGTTAGAAATTTATAAATAATTTGATCTACGAAAAATAAAATATAAAATGAGATGCCATTTAGGTTTCTCGTTATTAAAAAAATCTTCAGTTATTTTCTTCTTTATCAGACGCAAGCTTTAAATAAATATTCATTACATATTTTTTTCATTGTTACACTTGAAGATCCTTTTTTTTATAATTATAAAATCAAAATAAATGTTTTGATGGAGCCAGTACGTTAAATAAAACAAAGTTGAACACAAATAAGCTGAGACAAATGTATAGTTATAAATATAACAAGAATGCAATTTAGCTTACTAGTTTTATCCTTCAATCATTCAATAGTTTGTTAATCAAAATTTATTATCCAGTCTAATATAATATATCGAAGTTTTGTTTGTCCCGGATACTTTGATTAGTTTATAAAGATCTGCTGAATGTAATGGCGAAAAGCGATAAATTAACTCTCAAAATATCCAGAGGATGATTAAATATTTACATCACTACTTTCCCCGAGAGCGTTCGAACCACCTTCTGAGCAATTCATTTCAGAGATATCTTCGCAAGCAAACATTAAGGAATTAAGACATTAGGATTATGTTTCAAAACATTATTTTCATCTAAATGATGAACTGCAGTTATAAGACATTTTGTAAAGACATTAAAATGCACATTAAATGCATAGATACATTGATTTAAATATTGTATTCAACAAAAATATTGCTGTAAAAATAATATATCTTTATATAAAATACTTAATTATTTTATATTATTTTCAATTTTTTACTTGGAGGTCAGTTATACATCAGCGAAGAGAAAAATAAAGAGCAATATATTAAAGAAAATCACAACTTTCAGAAATCAGTGGAAACATTTTAATTCATTTTTTTAATTAAAAATTGTGGATGACGTTAGAAAACCCTAAAAGCATGAGATTCTGGTAGAAATGTTCAAAGTAAATTGGATTTTTATTCCCGTGTATGAAATCTTTTAACTGTCAATGAATTTTCTAGAACCCTTTTTTATGATTGCATATATATGTCTCAATTTCTTTACGATACAGCTTGATTTTTTTGGTAAATAAATATTATTTTCTACTTTTTATTTCTGTAACGAACCAGTAACTATTTTATTACTTTCTACTTCTTACTCATCAAATATTTCATAATTAATTAATTCATTCTATTTTGATTAAAGATTTTAGCTTTCTGCCACTATCTAGTAATGAAATACAATTAATTTTCAAATTCTCTTTTGAAAAACAATATTAAAAACGCGTGTCTTAATATAATTATAATCGGAAAGTTTCATAAACTTGGGAAAATAGTTTGTTTATTTTCAATTACGTATGAGCATAAATTTATCCAATTAAATAGAAAAAGAAATTTAAAGAAAATAAATGAATTAGAGTTCAAAAATAACATTAAAAATTTTTTACAAGTATTCTTTAAAAAATTCATAATATTTTACTTCCTTAAAGGCATATTTAAAAACAAGAATTTTAAGTAACTAATCGAAGAAATTCACGGTTTAATGCTTAGTTTGTCGCAAAGTATAAAAATGATTAATAATTTCGATTTCAAATTTACTTCTTTTTTTTTAAATGGGTGATATTAAAAACTTCATTATTTAATTTGCTTGTTGTTTTGACTACTATTACTCAGAGATTTTATGTTTAAGCTGAGCTTAAAACAGACTGTTTAAATATTTTTGATTTTTTAATATTCTAGATGAAAATTATCCTTAATTATTTTTCTTCCTAGAATTTTAATATTACTTTAAATTCTTAAACAAGGCATCCACAATCGGAATCTTTCTTTAAAATCATGTATTTTCTATAAAATAGTCATAAATTTAGAAGATATGCAGCTAATTACCGATGTTGGTACTTTTTTTCCAAATCAACATTTAAACTTGGGATGCAGGAACCAAACTGATATTAAAACGGTTGACTATCAGATAAAATATGATGACCGCCGCAGAAAAGCAAATCCCTCCTTTTTTTCAAAGGAGAAACAAAATAATCTGAAAAAAATATTCTGATAACTCAGATAGCGTGTCTTGAGATCATTAATACGTTAAAAGATGGGGGTAAAGCGCGATACCTTAAAATGAAGCGACACTTTCACAAAATTGGTGGATTGCAAAAGAAAATGAATTATTTATGTAAGAGGTGTCATTGCCCTTTGTCCAGAAACGTTTAACTAAAAATGTGAGATTGATGAAACTCATTAGCACTTCTAACTAAAGTTGAGAAGTACAAAATATAGAAATGGTAGTTATTTTGATAAAAGTGGATTTACACTCAGCCAGTTATAAAATTCCAATAAGTCACGCATGCGCAGGAGGAAGATCGAGCATGCGCTGAGAGAGTGGATAATAGCAAGTTCTTGTCTCAATGGGACAGGTACTTGTTACTGTACAGTTTCTACGCATGCGTGTTCTTGCTGGATGGTTTGTAGCTGGCTGAGTGTTAACTGTAAACTATAAACGATATTTTACCTTTAAGCCGAGTTGTTACTTTTTTAAAAAAATATTTTTATTGGAATGCTTAGACGCTTTCTAGATTACTTAAAAAGAATCCATTCTTTGGCATAATAAAATCTTTGTAAGAAATTTTAAATTAATTGAAATTCCATGTCATACTTTTAAACAAGGATATTGAAAATTATAGCTACATTGGCTTATTTTTTGTGCTGTAAGTTTTTTTCTCATATTTTTTCCAATTTCCAAAAATTGTTTGAATTTAAAGATTTCATTTTAATCAGAGTAAAATCAATATTTTTCTAAGCCATCAAAGTGGAAACTGTATTGAATTTTGGAAAATAATGAATATATTTGCTGATTTCTAAATTCTGAGAATTTTATAGAAAACATATTAGAAAGATATGCTATATTTTGTCTCGAAGAAAGTTTTTCTTTATACAAACATTTTATCTTTCAAGCCTTTACATTTAATTTTGTTTTAACTCTAAAATTGACTTGATAATCATAGACGACAATTCTAAAATGACTTATAGTGCTAGCCTTTTGATAACAAAAGCCATTTTTTATTAACATAACATGCAGCCGTATATTTCACTGTACTGTGTGTTATTTCATAGGTAAGATTAGAGTAAAAATAATCGAATTATAAGGAAATATATTTTATGTAACAATAAAGTTATTTGTGAAATCTAGAAAACTGATATATTTTGTTATACATTTTATATTAAGGTAAAAGAAAAGCATTGTTTTCATAGGCTTCATCTATTCTTTTACAGCCACATTGTATAACAATTTTGAGTAGAATTATTTTTAATGGACCTACTTTTGTTTCAAGACGAAAAATTAAACAAACATTTTGCTAACCAAATAATCAAATTAATCAAATTATATCTAAATTTTAAAATATAAAAATAAATAATTCAAATTCATTAATTTTTATAGAGTATTCCAATTTTTTTCTTAAAAAATTTAATTTTCAGAATATTTTTATATACTTTTTAAAAAAGATATTTTTTATTTTGAAGCAATTATCTCCCCATTTAATGAAATTTATAATTAAAAGTTGGTCGTTTGATAAAAAATATTGAACTGCTTATATTTCGAAACTGAATATGAATTGCAGAGACATTACAACAACTGTTGGCTTTAAATAAAGCAGATAAAAAGGTCTAACTAAAATATTATTAAAATAATTAAGCCTTTATGAACTAATTTTTTTTCTTATCTATAAGAAAACACTATTAATACGGTTATTTAACTAAATCATTGTAACATTTTTGATTGAATCCCTGCAATCTTCTAAATCATTTATCGATTTGACAAGCTGTTCTCAAATATTTTTCGTAACATAGCATTAATAATATTATCAAAAACCTATAAATATTTATAATGCATTTTAGTCGCAAAAGACACATATTGATTATCGTGATATTCTATTAATATTCTATTTCTATTTATCATCAGATAAAACAACTTAAAGATGTTTATTATATTTTTTAAGTCTTTTTGAATTATAATCACCTTAATTAAAATAAAGAGTACAACCGTTTCACAAAATAATGAAGATATTAAATGAAATATCGCTTTTTTAAAAACCTGTTTTGCATAAGATTAACTCTTTGCACTCGGATGGCTTCTTCATTCAAGATGCTGCATCATTTCGATGTTTTATATATTCATTTTTTAATTTCGATTGTTGAAAATATCTACAGGATAGTTACAAAATATAGATTAAGTTTTTGGGGAGATTCAACTTAAAACAATGATATTTTTCAGTGTAATAAAATAAATCTTTTTATTAGGTGAATAATTATGCATCGGATTACTTCTCCGAGTGCAAAGTGTTAATACCTATAACTACCTTTTATTCTTAAATTAGCTGATACGCTATGCAGTTTGTTGAATTTAATTTTTATCTCTAAATGTTTTATCCTGTGTAAATGGAACGATGAAATATAAATGCTGAAAAATGATTAGTAAACTTTCAGAATACGCCAAGATTGGTCAAATATTTATTGCACTAACTACTCAGTGAGACCTGAAGTCACATACTTGAATATCCAATTTAGTGACGGAACGCGAGCAAACATTAAGGAATTAGAAATTCTATCTTTGTATTGGAACGTTTGAAAGTACTTTCCCTTCTGCGTTAGGATTTTAGCTACTATGCAATTAACATCATTAGCTTGATGAGTAAACTTCTGAGAAGATTGAATTAAATGCAGGTATTTATCAAATGCTTCGTAGCTGTTTTTGTGACTTACGGCACTTTCTAAGCCCATTGACAGTTATATGCCAGCGATTTAAGCCGACTGAGCGTCTCCTGTTTCTTCAGCAGTGCCAACTAGGGCCAAGAGTACGACTTAGCTATTTCATCAGTCACATTCGCTTGCACAACCCATTTTTTACGGCAGGGCACATTCACACACCTCACAGATTGAAAATAGAAGCAGAACAACCATGCCCAAACCGGGATTCGAACCCGGACTCCCAGATCAAGGGGAAGACGCACTACCCCTATGCCAAGACGACGACAAATGCTTTGTTTAAAGGTAGCTACTGAAAGATAGAAATGAAAATGATAAGGTATTTATTTAGATAATAGATACTGTTAATCAATATTTCAAATAGACAGAAACTAGTGAGAGAAAATTTTAAAATATCATGGAAACATTGAAAGATTCTTATCGATGGTTTCACATACGTAAAGATATTCTACATTAAAATAGAACAAATCATAGTTTCAATATTTAAAATTGACTATATAGCTCTTCCTATACTTCACTGATTCAATGAAATTTATTTAAATAGTTTTTAAATGAGAATAAGTTTTAAATTTAAAAATCATATAAATATTGGACTTTTCTCTGACGATTATGCTTATATTCTGATTATGATTTATAAAATTGAAACATAAAGCTTAAAATTAAATTTTATAAGATGTCTCTGGGAAGTATAAAATCTTTCGAATAAAGTATTATTTTCTAAAATTCAAGCCAAATACAGTGATTTTTGGTTTTTTTTAAAGGGATGTCAGAAAGCATATTTCAAATCTAAGAGTTGTTTAATTATAAACATGGAAAATGTTTGGGAAACCGTCAAATGCCTCCAATGCCATCCTAGCATTTTTTGAACTGGGAATTATCATTATCTTACAACCGTTGTTGGGTAATCTGATCATACTCGTGACCAAGCTTTGTCAATGTCTCTTACTAGTTTTTGAGCGTTCATAACATCAGACTGAACAATCAACTTGCGACATTTTTTTAAAGATACATCTGTTCTAAACAATCAATAATATCCAACCATGTAATTTTCAATATGTTGCTTACTACGCTGACCCGGTAATTGAATTTACATATCATTTGTATAATCGAGAAATTTTCTTTGGTTTGTTGTTTCCTATCAGCACAAGATATTATGAAATATCTCTCCTATATTTTTTATATTCTGAATACCGCACAGCATGTGAATATATCGTAGCAATATTGAAGAGTTTCTTGTGTTAAACGGATTGTTTGGTGTTATTGATCATTAATAACAAATTAATTTTTTAAAAACAAATTAAATGTTTTTTTTTCTATTTTATCACTTCATGTATTTTGAAACTTCTAATTTTTGGGTAAAGTGTATATTTAATAAAAATATACACTGTCTTGAAGGGCAAAATTTGTGTCATCATCAATACTATTTTGATGAATAAAAAGATGTTTGCAAAGATACCGCCTAAACACGGTAAAAAGCTGCTTAAAGCAATTAGAAAACCCTCCCTCCCCTTTGTTTCGAAGGCAAAAATTTCCAAACAGAAAATACGATAAGTAATAAGTACCTGCCCACGGTAAACTCTTGAATATGGTGTTAACTTTCAAGTCCTTCGAAACCAAAACAATAACTTTCTCGACAAACTACAGAAATCCAAACAAATAATCAGAAATCCAAACAAATAATCATGATTTAAAATAAAGAAAATGAAATAAGAAATTAAGAGACTTCAAAACGGAATAGATAAAAATGGATATTGTAATCTTTCTCCTTAATGTTTCCAAACAAATTTATAAACATAAAAATATATTCAATGGTAAATATTTTTCTAATATTAATATAATAACTCGAAGTTACCTACAAGGAATATCAATTAAAAGCGCGTGCATTTGATTCTCCTAAATATATTCTAACTTTTCATTTAAATAGGAAATATGAATTTAAGTTATTAGATATAAAGATCATGGAAATAAATGAAGGAAAAAAACATGAAGAAGCGCATGTAATCTCCTTAAATATGGATAAGATATAAAAAATTTAAAGTGAACGTGTCACATAAAATGGATCACACTACATCGATGATTTCGTAAAATTTAACAAACTTGTCTGGTAACTGAAATAATTTTTTTCTTTCGAGGATTTTCTGGAGATCTCTTAATAAATAACTTCTGTGATCTAAATAGCCCGTATTTGAAAATATGTTTCTATTTTCGAATTTTCTATTTTTATTATATTCTAAGATAAGAAAATTCGAAGCCAGAAAGAGAAGCAAGGAACTAAACAAATTCGACCCTTGTTCGTATCAATCAAAATTTGCTTCAAGTCTCAGTATTTTATTATAGTTTTAAAATACTTATTTTTTAAAAATCGAAATGCTGTTTAAACAAGAAAAACAATACACGGGTAAACGCACAAGAACTTAAAACAAGTATTAAGTTACAAGAGAGAAATACACAAGAATCATATTTATTTATTCCAAACTGCAATTTAATGTGAAAAAGAGGATCGAGGCCCTCTTATTGTTAAGTTAGAGATAATATGTTAGTAGGTAAATGTTGCTCCACTAGGTGCAGTAGATTGTCTCTCTTTCATTAGTAAAGTTAGACAAACTTTACTAAGCTTTAACGAATTGTTAACAAGAATTTCTTTTCTTTCTATCTCCCCCAATTCAGGAAAGAGAAAATCGTTTAGCGGTTTGTGATTAAAATAAATCAGCATTTGATTTTAAGATAAATCTTAGAATAAAGCAGAAAAACGTTGTGAATAGTTGTAGATATCTGTCTGAAATTTTTCTTGAACTTTGTTTTTAATTCACTATCGTCATTAATTTAAAATTAATTTTACTTTTAATGCAAATCTTTCAGATGTTTGTTTTTAATTGATAATTTAAAATACCAAAGACTGAAATTATGAAGAAGTTGAATTCGTACTTTTAGATCAAGAATGATAACTTTCAGTGGAATAGCAATCTTCTAATCCTATCTCGAAAAAAAAGCAGTAATTCTTCGATATATCAAGTAACCGTCAATAAATAGTTTTAAATATTTCTGTTCTCTGAATCAATACATTTGATTTAAAAGTGATTGGAGAATTCTTTCGGATATTTTTAATGAATTTATCGCAAAGTGTACTTTTTCCATTTCACTATAATTTTTAATATCTTCTAAATTAATCGTCAATGCTTTGAAAAATTCTGTTGCACTCTATCATATTATTTTTTTAATTGTATTGTAAGCATAGTGATTATTATATCGGAAAAGAACACTGAAACTAGTACTCAAACAGCTATCTAAACAAGGCATGAATTCGATGCTGAATTTCATTATAGTTAGAAGAATGGACTGATAATTCCAGATACTTAAATTTTTCCTTTTCGTGAAAAAATGATTTTTAAGCAACAGGATATATATTTGTTTTCACTGGAAGACTAAGTTCATTTGTGAAAGAATTAATTAACAATACTATACACTTTTAATAATAAAAGAAGTATTATCATTGTTAAAAGTTAACAAAAACTCAACTTTTTAATCGCTTAAATCCTATTATCGCAAAGAGCAGTATAAATGTATCTATGTTATCTATCTATCTATATATCTAATTGTATTTATTTTGAAACTTTTATATCTATGTCTTTGAAACAATATATGCACTTTTTCTCTATGTGCAACTAATTTTTTTAAATTAAAATAACACATTTACGAATTATCATAATAACTTAACTGCTAATTTAATTAATATTAATAAATAGATACAAAAATGAAAAATATCCGTTAAAAAGCAGCTAATGTTAAATTAAAAAAACACATTTTGTTCAAAATAGAATTAAATCTGGACAATCTATAAATGAAGTTAATCTGACAATTCTGGTTGTAAGCATGAATATTGCCTTCATTGTAATACATTTTTCATCCATAATTTTCTGTAAAATCAAACACTCTTTAAAATGTAACTCTGGAAATCATACAATTTGGTCCACATTTCCTTCAAAAGGTCATGCATTAGAGTCAAGCGAGGGATTTGGTAAAACGTTTTGTTAATTTCAACAATATAGGCTGCCCTCTAAAAGTTTCAGTAAGGCCCCCCCCCCCCCAAAAAAAAAAAAATTATGCTTTTATATAGAGCCTTTTCACAATGTTTTGCAAGTTATTTTTGAAATTAATGTTGCAAACTTGTCTATAAATGACAAAATCTTAGTGAATATTTTTTTAACATTATTTGACATTATTATTTATTTTTAACATTATTATTTTAACAACAACACTACTCACTTTTTTATAACCAATTTAAGTGGAGCAGCATTTGTTTTGACTCCAGTAATATTTTATGAATAAAATAAATCGTATTTTGCAAAAAATGCTAGAATAAATGTTACGAAAGAAAAATATAAATTTAATTAAGAATAAACACCTCCAACATTGCAAAAGAGTTGAAAAAAATTACCTTGGAAAAAAATATAATAAATGTAATCGCATAAATATTTATTATTTTTTTCCCTCACATAAAGTGCGACAGGTTTATTTGAAAGAAAATAATAAATAAAGAATATTGATTTCGATGATTTACGAGGAAGATATTTATCCAAATTTTTTGTCTTAAAACAAGTAATAATAATTTTTATCTAAGTAAATTAATGCGTTTTAGTCAAATTACTTCCGTTCTCATGATTAAAAAAGATTTGTATTCTGAGAAAGTTCTGACCAGAAAGAAGAAAGAATCTTGGGAAAAATCTTGACACCAATAATTACGATGATAAATCTTTATGAACTAGCATTTTTCAAAAGCACATAAGCTTGTGAAAAAAGTAGAGAACGAGACAAAGAAATATTTCATTCATTCATTCCAAGAATAATCAGAATAGTTCAAACTTTTCGTAGTAGAATTTTTATGTTTGATTGAAAAAAAGCAATCATATTTTTATTACATTTGATTATACAATGAAACATATATGTATTTGTCATTAATTATAGATTTTGTTGTCAGTACAAGAATTACTGGTCTGTATTTTTTAAAGTAGATTATAATAAACTAGAGTAAATGCTCCTCATTTTACATAGTAGATTATAATAAAATAGAGTGAATGAATCTTATTTTACATAGTAGATAATAATCAAATGGAGTGAATGGATCTTAATTTACATAGAAGATTATAATATAGTAGAGTGAATGGATCTTATTTTACATAGTAGATTATAATAAAGTAGAGTGAATGGATCTTATTTTACATAGTAGATTATAATAAAGTAGAATAAATGGATTTTATTTTACATAGTAAATTATAATGAAGTAGAGTAAATGATCTTTATTTTACTTATTGTTACAAACCTGCAATTCGGCTTCCCAGCATAGTTTGTTCCATCAACAGAAAGAAAGTTTTACAGTCATCTGACTGGGACAAAGTCCAGGTGGCGCGTCGGAGGTCCCAGAGCTTGGCGACAAACTTGGCGACCATTTGGCGACTTGGCGACCAATTTGGCGACTTTGGCGCAAAAATAGATAATACCCGAAACTTCGAGAATTTTTCCGATCCGTCCAGTAGGACTCGAGATACACCTCGAACGTTCTTGATTGGTTGAGAGGTTTCTAGCCCCGCCTCCCGAGACCTATAAAAGGAAGCAGCCGCAGTTGCCAGAGTGGGAAGGTAGGAGTCAGTAGGAGTCCGAGTCGGAGAAGTCGAAGACAGAGTAGTCGGAAGCGACAGAGTCAAGCTAGTGCTGAACTGAGCTGTGCGCTACTGTCTGCAGTAGATTTTGGTTGTATGCTGCTGTGTGTGCTGTTGTATGCTACACGTCTCGGGTGAAGATAATCGTCTTCTGTGCTGTATATAGTTGTCGCTTTTGTGCCGTCCTGTGTGACTTCGTGTAAATAAACGTCGTTGTTTTTTTTATTCTACTTCTGCCTGCTGATTGAGCGTTCTCCACACCATATAACTTCCACTATCCAAACGAATCCCGGCGGAAAATTTCATAACATTATTATGTTATAATAAACTAAAGGAAAAAGGTACCTATTTTATAAATATTACTCTCAAGAACCCAGATAGTATTTTCAACGGGGCAATTGAGAATCTTCTAAAATTTAGACATGCAAAAGACAAAAATTTTTTCTTAGTATTTGTAATGCTTACACATTATTTAACAATATTAAGATTCAAAACTAAATGCAATATTTTTTTTGCTATTATACCAGATTATAAGATATCAGCTTCTATCTTAGCATTAATCAGCAATATCTGAAATATTCGAAATTGATTTAGAATTATGCAGTTTTTAATCTTGCATAATTCCTTTTCTGTCATTATGTATGTCTATGCACAGATATGTGCATACGCATATCTGTATGTGGAACTGTAGGAAATATAATAATTTTTTACAACAACTTCGGTAAACACTATATAATAAAAAAGAAAACTCTATAATTAACATATTAATTTATTATTTTCAGAAACCACTAGCAAGTGTTTGTTACATCTGTAAATTAAGTTTTTTTCAAAAAAAAAAAAATTAGAATTACGGACGAATTTTATTAAAGCTAAATTATATAGCAGAGTATTTAAATAATTTATTCTAGGTTAAAAATATTTATTAAAGTTTAACACTTAAAAGTAATATGTAATATGTATCAGATTATAACAATATTCGAATATAAAGCAATATAGTGCGGATTTAACTTATCCTAAATAAATGAAAAAGCATATTATTTAGATAATTTAATGATTATGAGATGCAGATAACAATTTTTGTAATGAAGGTAAATTATGAGCTTACAAATTTCATTTTGTTTAATTGCTTTGGAGAGAAGGGAGCATTCAACATCGTACAAAATAGACTTTTGACTGCATCCAACATATTATATTAGAAAAGAAACGGAAATAAAGTTTGATTTACCTTCATTATTTTAACAATTTTCGCAGGAAAGTTTCGACCATCCTGCAAAATTAATGCATAATCTCATGAAGCTATTGCTAATATTTTTGGCGTCTTCCTGCAGATTTTGATTCTCGAGCTCCAATATGATGTAAGACGAACATAAAATAAAAACGGAATTAATAAATATAGATTTTTTTAAATGAAAAAATAGAACAAATAGAACATTTATTCATGCTTATTCATAGTGCTACTTTTTTAAGTTTTAAGATTATATCAATTTCATGTATATGCTAAGTCTTTTTTTAATTTTCATTTCAGGCCCTTTCTTCTACTTTTTTTCTTTTATATCTAATCATTAGATCAAAGATAAAATTAGGTAGTGTGTTCTACCTCCATGAAAAATATTTAGGGTAGAGCTCCAGTTTCAAGTCCTGGGTGGATGAAATGGGCAGTAGCAGTACCTATATGATTTTAAAATGTTTTGAGGTAGAATCCCCTAAGAATATAGACCCAAAGGATTTTCCCAGTCTTACCAACTTACAATTACCTTACCGCCTTACAAATGACTTAAATATTATTAGTTCGGCAACTATATTATGAAAACTGACGCATCCAAAATATTGTTACAGATTTCACCGCCGGGTTCGCCTGATAGTGGGTGTATGGTGTGAGAACACAATCAGCAAACCTCAGAAGAAAACAACGACGATGTTTATTTACACGAAGACAGGACTGCACAAAGACGACGAGTACACAGGCGACAAATATTTATAGCAGAGACGAACACAGGACAGCACACAGTAGCACACTAGAGAAAACAGTAGCCCACAAGTAGTAATCGACCACAGCACAAGAAGAGGCCAGACAGAATCCAGTAGGAGAGGGGATTCTCGGAGCTTCGCTCTACGGTCTCTCCAACGGCTGAATTTCTCACTGTCTCTTCTCACTTTAGCTGTCGACTCACTACTTCTCACAACTGACTACTATACACAAGATACGAGTCTGCTTTCACAGTAGACAACAGCAGTTCAGCACTCGTTCCATGCAAAGTTTGCATTTCGCTGTTGCTTCGCTATCCTCTCAAAGACTCCGATTACGCTTCAATTCACGACGATGACTCTCGACGACACACCCACAGCTTGAGGGTGCCGGTCTATTATAATTCCCGGGTCGCTGGCCTAGAATCTTCTAGACCAATCAGGCGTATATCGGTTTCTAATGGACGGATTGATAAAATTCTCGAAGTTTCCAGCATTATCCATTTTGTCGCCAAATTCACCGCCAAGTTGCTAAATGGTCGCCAAGCTCTGGGATCACTGGCTCGGCATCAGACAGCATCCAATACAGATGACTGTTAAACGGTCTTTCTTATGATGACACTATTCGTGTTGGGAAGCAAAATTACAGGTTTGTAACAATATATTAACTTAGAAACGAATTCAGGGATAAATGGGCACTTTTGTACCCAGTTCTCCGAATCATATTATTTAGTAGTTTCAAATCAGTTTTTGAAGAAGGACCATGAAGCATCTCTTTATAACTTTTTAATATTAAATAAAATGATTGGAATCAAATGGAAATAAATATTGCTTAGCATATTTTTTTAAATCATCAAGGCATTTATTTATTGTAATTGTAAAATTAAATTCTCCAAACTTGCTTGAATTAAGTAGTGCGTCGATGTAAGTAATCAATCTCGAAGATTTGGATTTGTTTGATTTTTTTTTTGGCGCAAGAGCCATGGCTTTGATTATGTTACGCCAAACCAGGGTTTAAAATATACCAATGTAACAATCTCGAAGAAAGTTATATAGTAAGAAAAAAATTCTTCTTTTCGTGAAAAGCATCGTTTCTTAATTTATCTATTATCACTAGTGATCGTATCATTGTTTAGGAAAGAAGATATACCGAGTATTAATAAGATGCAATTTATATTTAAAAATATATTAAGAAAAAGTTCAAAAGCTTTACGTACTCCCTAATTGTAAATGTCCAGAGACGAGTGTCAAAATTTGCAGTTTACTTAAAATTCTTATAAAATTATTTCTAAGCCCATTTCTTTATAGATTCATTATTCTTATTTCAAAATTATTGAAGCCAATTTTGTTCAGACGGAGTAAAAAATTTTTTTAAAAATTCCTTCTAAACAAATGTAGTCTCTCTTCTATCAAACTGGATTAGCCTCATTACTTATATTAATAGAGAGCTCTCTGAAGAGTAACAGAATTGACTCATTTGCATTACAATTCTTTTGAAATATTCTTACATTACACATTGTACGAAATCTGTTAATTCTAGGCTTTTATATTTCTATACAAAAATACTAATTCCATGCGTCACTTGTATGATGGCAATAATCACACAGTAGATTTAATATGTACATCATTCACACTCTTTGTGGATATTCTGGAAATTTATTGCTAAATACAACAACATGGAAGTCGAATCCTTTGCATTACTTCACCATATCTTTATACAGGGTTCCCCAAAAAATTGAAAGCCGCTGTTTAATTATTTACCTGTAGAAGTAAGTGGGCAATATAAATTGCAAAGCAGTTCAAAATAAGGTATAAAATAAGACCAAATAAAAATTTTCTATTTAATTTTTCAAAAGTTGCACTTTTTGAATTTTTATGCCATCCCTCGAGACAAATTTAGTTAATTAGAAAGCTTAATTTTTTTTTATAAAACAACAACATTACAAAAAATGCATGCTAGTATCTTTACAATTGAGTGAAGTTATACTTAAATGAAAATTGAACGCGCTGCATAAGGATCACATACCAAAATAGAAATAAAATTTGTTACATCTTATAAATATACAAAATGTATAATAATATTTACATCAAAACCTTTTTTGTCTGTTTAAGGCATATTCGTGGCACCGTCACGTGCTCAGATTAGTATTTTTATTCCTAAAAATTAAAATACATAATAAATATACGCCACAAAATACACACACACACACACACACACACACACACACACACACACACACACACACACACACACACACACACACACACACACACATACACACACACACACACACACACACATATATATATATATGCTATAAAATAAATACAAGCTACAAAATTTATCATAATTTTTCAAAACGATATTCTAAAAAGTTAATTCACAAACGAGTTATTTTCTTTCATTTAATTGTAATTTAGCCGTTTCTAATATTTATGTTAATTTTTTTAAAAACTGCACAGTAAAATGCTGACGATTTTCTTTTATAACAAGATATTTCAAAATGCATTTTATCTGTTTGTATGCATAATTTTTTTTATTATATGCGTCAACATCGAGTTTAGTTTAGTTGTATTACCGTCCCGTTGTGAAGCAACACTAGGACTATTTTGGGACGGACCTCGTACTTTTGAAACACGGTCAGATGACGTGGACGACACCTGATCTGGCACCCCTTCTCCACACCACACCAGCGGTAGCACGTTTGGCCTGACGGATTTAACGTGTAACGTGTAATATAATTCTACTTTTAATGTTAAAATGTTAGCGTCAAAAATAACAGGTTCTCTGATGCTTAAGTCGAAGCATTAGAGTTGAAAATAACTATTGTGGTTTTTAATAATTAATATTATTAGAGAATTTAATTAATATTTTTATAAATATTGCCGCATTGAAAAAGAGACAGTCGGGTCTCTATAGCCGGATGGTCATCGCACTAGTCTCATGATCAAGAGACCTGGGTTCGAATCCCGCTAGAGACAACGCGATTCATAGTTTGTGTTAATAATTATTCCCTTGATTTATGTTTTCCTTTATTTCATGTTCCAGAAGATTCTAGACCTTCCTTTAGTTTACCAGACAAGTGTTCTGGACTTTTCTTACTGTCTCCAGAAAAGTATTCTGGAACTTTCTCTGCTAGTATAAAAGCAGAAGATTTGTTAGTTACTGTGTTCTGAGTTCAGAGTTGAGTTAATAAATTAGTTTAACTCAACTTCTTGTGTGTGTCATTGAGTTCCACACTAGACTACCTACGTGACAATATTATATTCTTTTCAGAAACGAGAAGAAAAGTTAATAACCTATAAAACATCTTTAAGACACCACTTTCTGATTCTATTTATTATTTTTATCCTAAATTCTTTCTAAACGCTATGCTTTTTTACACACTATTTGTTAATCACAATTTATTTCAAAATCTTTCATAAAATAATCTGCATAAAATTTTCCCATTACAAATTCTCTTCGATTTATTACCTTGTATAAATACGTCATCTATAACGTCATCTAAAGTGTAACGTTATTCAATATTCTTTTCTTCTATATTCGAAAAAAATAACATTGTTATCAAAGTTCTCTTATAAAAACCCTTATAAAATAGTGCCTATAATGACAACATCTCTGATATATCAAAAAGAAACAAATCTCCTCCCCCCCCCTTCAACAGAGTAAATGAACAATATTTCTAGAAACATTTTCTATTTATTGAACTAATTACTGGTATTTTAAATATTTCTAATGACATCAACATTTCTTTCAATACATGCAACGCTTGCTCTCAGACCGTGTTTCATATAATTGGTTTTATCAAAACATATGGATTATTGCTATCTTTTCGCAGAATTAATTAAGGATAGAGTACTGATGAAATGCATATTAGCTGAGTTTTAGCAGCAGAAATAATGAAAAATCAGACGCAAACATGACAAAATAACAAGGTCTTGCATTGAATGCAGGATGTCCGCGTCATTAAAAATTCGTTTCCTTGCAGAAATAAATGAAAATCTAATATAGCTCTCTTTATGATGGAGATAAACGAAAT
>JAPMOR010101504.1:5062-26343 GCA_026543865.1 Argiope aurantia
TATATATATATATATATATATATATATATATATATATATATGATTGCTGTTTAAAAAGATCTGACAATTTAATATTTTTCATTTCGTATACTAAAAGAAGATTTTTTTTTTTATCTTTATTTAAAAATGTCAAGAAGTGAAAACTCATGAAAATGGATATATTTTTTAAATGTTCCAAATAATTTTCCAAACAGTTAGAATTTATTAAAAAAATGTTTAAAACATTTAACTGTACAGATGTAAGTTTTGACGTTAAATATTTGCAGTATATGGTAAAATTTCTTGCTCTCATGCAACATTCAAGATCCGCTACCCGTTAAAAGATGGAGTTAAAATTATTCTACGAAAATGAACGGACATTCATGTTTGCTAAATATTTTATAATCAACCGTCAAGAATTGGGCCTTCAAAATGCACAGGTGTTTAAAAGTACATTATAAAGTTTGTAAAAACAAAGATACTTACCTAAATATCTAAAAAATATTAACCATTAAGGGTTACTTACCTTTATTACAATTAATCTTTAACAATTATAATAAATAATGATTTCAACTTGATTATTGGTTAGTTATTTTAAAAACAATACCTGAAAAAAGAAAGCTAGAAAAAATACCTTAAGGTGCTAAAAATGCTCATTTGTTCTCACCCCCCCCAAATTTTTTTCATTAAAAAATACACGAGCACAACTGAGAGCAAGAGAGTAATTTTGCATTTATTCTTGAAAACTTTCGAAGCTGTTAAAATGCAATCCAAATGAACTACTTTTAATGACTTGATATGTGCTATTATTCAATTATATGCTAAGAAAAAAAAGTCCACAGATAAAAAAATTTACAGATGCAATTCTTCCAAGGAAGTTCATGAAACTAGAAATACATAAAAAAACACACTTACCATAAAGGTGACTGCTTTCCCAGTCACCTTTATGTCAGCCTTTGTTTATAACTTTACGAATGTTACTTAGAATAGGTTCCAACCTTCTGTTATAATTAGTTTGAAAAATTTATTCGTACTAAATAAACTAAACTTATAGGAAATGAACAAATATTTAAGTTACACTGAAATCTGAAATCAAGAAAATAAAATGAAAAGATTTAGTCTATTTGATTATTCGATATATTTTATATTTGATGTTTTCAGAACGATTATTAAAAATGAAAATTCGTCTAATATGATTCACACGTTTACGATAAATATTACTGATTATTAAGAATTAGTGATCGCTTGACGCTTTCTATTAACACGAATCAGTTGCAAGAACCGAATAAAAAATATCAGAATAATTAAAATACACAATTCATTAAAGCATTTGCTGTAACAAGATAATTATTTCAATTAAAATTGAAGCATTAATACTCCAAACTGCTTCTAAAATCAAATTATTAATTGTAAACAGTCACATACTGATGTACAATTTGTAAAATTGTATATAAATTACCGAAAAGGCAATTAGAACATTTTACAAGAGAAGCCCAAAGAAATTCTAAAGGGTAATGCATCGCACCCTATTTTTTTCTAACTCAATTTTTGATAACATTTTTTATTTTTTCTTTCTGTAAGAAATGGGATCAGGAAATAAGTAAAAACATTAAAACCAACTAAATTGAATTTATGACAAGATACAAAATTAATTTATTAACTAGAGGTACAAAATTGTAGTCCAGATACAAAATCCCTGAATCTCGTTTTGATGCATTCACAAATTTTAAATGCTCCTTTTGTGCAATATAATTATTAAATGCTTTATCGGAAATTGCAGTCAAATAATCTTATATCACCACTTCCCACATCTTATCAATGGTAGTACATGGAGTCTATGACCATATTTTCCATTTAATAGATACGATACATAGGATGAATAAAGGAATCTAGTTGGATTTTACAGATATTTACGTCTCGTTTTAAATGAATTTGAGGATCATTTTGAGATGAACCTCATAAATTCAAACCGTGGTTAAATGACTAGAATGGCATCTGAGAATGCACTCGTTTCTCCAAACTTCAGCGGTGTGGCATTTGATTCCGCTTATTTGAATACACACCAGGCTTACTTGCACGACAGTGCAGTGGAATGGAGTTTCAAACCTAGTCGCGAAGCTTCAATAATGAATATTCTGAGAAATCGAAATTTTAAATCACTGACAGAAAAAAATAATATTCGATTCAGTTTAGAGAAAATATACCATTATTTGCATTTTAAAACCTCTCTCCTAAACAACTAATAATTAAATCATTCTAGTGAACATGTCTTTTTAACAAGAAAACTAGAACAATGCTCACCCGTTGTCCTTTTATGGGAATGTAGAACCAACGTTCAAGAAATTCTTCCTTTTATTGTCCTCCGTCCAATCTGAAAAATAAATTACACTGTAGCATTAATTAAGTTCAAGTACGATAAAATGCAAGCCAAATGAACTATTTTTAATAGCTTTTATTTTTGTGCTAACAAATAAAACATTTTTAATTAAAAATATGGGAATCGAAATAAAATCGCAAATGTTTGAAACTAAAATAATATAAAGAAATTACTTTACAATGAATATCCTAATTCCTAAACACTCAGTAAAATATTTATTATAATGTCATTAAAAGTCGTCAACGTCGAATATTTTCTCGATGGGTTCGCGTTTCGAAAAAGTATAAATTAAAAGTTTCTCTTGATGTATTGTTTCAAATTTAAAGCGTGTTTTAGATCACTACGCAAAACGTTAGGAATGCCTGGACGTTAGCTGTTTGAAGCAAAGTCGCGTAACTGCCAGGGTTATATTCTGCTTTTAAAACGAAAAAAATACAACTTCCTGTCCGTTACTTATTGATCTTACTTTTGATTTTGAACTTAGCTTCCTTTATTTGCTCTTCATATTCAAGACAGTTTTAAATTTCTGTTTCAAACAATGCACTATCAGAAATTAAATCCTCAATTTCACTGTTAAGGCTTTTGAGGTCTGATTGTTTTGTTTCTAAACTTAACAAATGCTTCGAAAGTTGTTCTTGATCACTTTCCTTTTTAATATCACAATTTTCTAAGAACAAATAAAAACCTTGTTAATTTTGTAGAAGCAATACGAAATATCTTCCGTTTCGTCGTTAACTTATCAAGAGTTCCCATTTTCATGCATAAAATAAAGTTTACAGTACCTTTTTAAATGTTATAATCTTAGATAAATGCAGAATTTCAAGAGCACCACGATTATTCACAAATTCAAGAGCATAAACACAATCTTTACCCAGTATAATAATTCCGGAAACTAATTTTTTTAAAAACTGATATAGCATGGAAACTTAACATCCGTAGTTGGAAGCTTTTCTTACTACTTACGGCATTTCAAGAATTGCTTTTCCAACTTTTTTTCTCCTTACAAATAATTCCAATACCACTAACCTCATTTAATTGTACTTTAAATTTAATAAACAATTTCATTAAGTGAATATATTTATATAACATATTTTAATATTCGAAATTATTGAATTAAACGAAGCAAGAAGAAATAAAGCAAAAACTGAAACGCATATTCTTTCGTTTAATGCAAAACGTTATATTTATTTTAAGTAATGCATTTATATCTAAAATCTAGAAGAAATGATTATTATTTCGCAGTGTCTACACTATTTATATGAGAAGAAATATCATTCCTCAATGATTTCTATCATACATTTTTGAATAAATACATTGAAAAGCAATCCATCTTTCATAAAAAGCACAGTGGAAATGATTCATATAGTATGAAAACGCATGAAATTGTTTTAATGAACGTATCGTTAAGTATTCGAAATTGTGTCAAACATCATGCTAACTCTTGCCAAATATGACACTTTTAGATAACGTTTAAAATGTTGTAACCTCTTCTAGAAGTGACCCTCATCAGTAACCGAACCGCACTGTAAATGAGACTATTGATTGACAGTTTTATGACTGGCACGGAAAGTGTTCCGTATGCAATTGTCATACAACTAAAAGACGCCCCACATCGTTTTACGACCCAGCTGGGTCGTAGAACTGTGTGGGGCGTCTTTTCGTCTCTTTTAACAGGGGGTTGCTTCCGTTCCCGCTGTCACTGTTGATCGGTGTCTTCAGAAATTATTTGAGGGTAGATGTTTCATTTACAGTATGCTCTCCGCTCGCCAGCAACTAAAATCTCTTGCTAGAATGCCAGGATATCGGAAAGTTTTAACTCAAGAAGAAATTAAAATACCGTTTGAAGATACAGATGCGATTGAATACAAATAAGTATGCGGAATGCTGTGCAAAGCAGCGAGGATATGAAGATAAATTTTGTATCCAATCGCAAGCATAAAAGAAATTTGGGCATTTTTTACTGTCTCGTTTGTAATGAGCTTAGTGAAGATGCCGAGATTAACGGATTATTGGGCGAAAACCGCAACCCTTGGAAATGAGAGGGTGAAAAGTATGATGGGGAAGCAGAGGTTTCTAAAAATTAAGAAACAGTCTAAAAAATAAATTACAGCTTTTTAAAAGATAAATACAATAATGTAATCCATTCTATATAGTGTTAATATTAGATATCTGTCTTTATTTGTCGGGCCAATAACTGCCGATCTCTATTTTTAGTATTAAGTGATAAACGTTCTAATTCGGCAACAGTCCTATTCAACCGTAGAAATGAATTTCTCATAAAATAAAATTGATTATAGCGAAATGATCCATGCTACACTTCACGGTTTTGATTGTTAGAAAGAGGATCTTAGTTTGGAATATGTCTGATTCCCACACAAAGTAAGGGGATAACTGGTGACAGGCTAACAAATACAATCCATTCTATTCCTTGATCATTTGGATTTAAATATATGTTTACGATTTCGTAGTTTCTTCAAGGACTTCAGTGAAGGACTTCATCAGCCATTTGAAAAGAAAAAAAAAATGTAAAAAATGGAATGCATGCATTGTGTCTAGTAATTATACAAAGTTAAACGCCAAACTTATAATTTTTTTTCATTTCTGAAATCCTGTGAGTGTAACATAAAAACTAGATTAACTTTTAAAAAATAATTTATAAATGCCCAATTTTTTAAATTACAACTTTTAGCATTGTGGCAAAAATTATTTATTTTAAAGCAAAATATTGGAAAGTATGCAAAAATAAGAAATTAAAAAATAAGCGAATTAAAATGCTTATTGTTTCAGAAAACTGTTTAAAATAGTATTAATTATTTTTCGAAGCTCAATCTCCTCTATACCAGTTCTTGAAAAAGTTTTAATTATAAAATAACAAATTAAATATTCCTTCCTTAAAGAATTTTGCAGATCGTTTGCAAATTGGCTGATATTGTATCTTTTGTGCAGTACTTAAATCAAAGATCACAATTTTAAACAAATGCTAGTAAATGTTCTCTTTGGTTAAAAATTCGAAGTTTGGTTGATGTATTCATAAAATCAGACATTTTCCCGTAGTGTTCATATTTTGGCATTTAACAGCTATTGTAGGTATACAGAATCGTTTGGAAGGAAAAAGAGATTTGGATTTCTATAGTTTTGGCAGTATACCTGCAAAATTTTAAATGGTATATATCGACCAGAAATATATTTTTTCCGTAAAATATTATTTGCCCTGTGTTAATATTCTGCCATTTTAAATCATTAAATTTTAGTAATTCTTGAAAATTTCCATTGTTAATGAAGTTATTTCTTAGATATGAATCTACATTTATCTTAATAAGTTTTCAGCACTAGAACAATATTCTCTTTATATTTTAATAAATAAATGAAAGCAATTGCTGTGGAAATTAACTAATTTAAAATTTTGCAAATTTATAAAAATTATAAAAATTATTTTTAAAAATTTATAAGAATTTTTAAGTACTTACAGTGTGTTATTTATATCAATAACTCTTAAAATGAAAAAAAAAAAAAAGTGAGAGAGAGAACTTCTGAATGATTAAATTTTCTGATGCAGCAATGATTTTAATGAATATGCAATTTCAACGTTATGCTTCAACATCAAATGCGTCTTTCCGTAATTAATAAATTGCAATCAAACACAGCGGTAAAAGAAACGGAACGTCTGGAAAATCTTTAGGTGAAATTATAAAATGTTATTAAAGTTTGTATACAACCCCTTGTTCTTCAGCAGTAATTTGACTACTGGAGCAGAGCGCTACGAGAATCCTCCCCAAGCTGCAAATGAACTCTTGACCTCAAGAAGGGGGAGGGAAATAAATGCTCGCCTACTATCCTTTATACTTTCGGCCGATCGAACTTTAATAACTATTTTTCGCTAATAGCATGAAAACAATACACTCAATGTCTGTTTTTATTACGCGTAATTGCTTTTATTTACACAAGTGAGCATGTAAAAATATAAATCTGAGAACTCGTAGCATTAACGGCCTAGCCAGAGATCAGCTATATAGTGAGGTGGAGGTTGTAACATGTTTATTAGCAAAAAATTTCGGAGAAAACTCCCATTGTTTATTTATTTATGTATTGATTTATTTTATGAGTTTTTCCCCCAAACAATAGCAATTTCATCAAATGTGTCCAGTTTTCATCGTATTTGTATGCGATTTTCAATTGCACTAAAACATCAATGCAATTCCAGACATTTATTTTTGGAATATTTTATATATTTAGATATATTTTTGGAACGTAATTTCACAAAATTCAGCTTGATGAAATAATTTCAAGGATTATAATAAAATTTCTCTTCCACTTGAATTATTGATTGTCATAAATAATTTTTCACTTTTATCATAAAAACTAACAGGAAATTTCAAAAGCTGTTTCGATTTTTATGGGGCATGAAACTAATAGTATAAAAGCAACGTCACTGGTCTCCTCAAAAATTTTTCATACACTAATAAAGGCATTATTCCGAAGAAAGCCTTGTATGGCATATAATAGTTAGGAAAGATTAACTTCAGGCAGGAATTTAGATTTCGAGTTTTATAGATTGACTCCTAGCATGAGGAAAATATCACAAAATTAAATATATGATTTAAACGCGTTGTTCCCAACTAATATAAACAAAAAAGGGACGCATAAGTACATTTGTAGTCACAAAACCACATATCAAATTCGATATATTTAAGTCACTGCGTTTTTTACTTGTCACGTTTACGCGCTTTTGAAAGTACTCAAAATTTGACAGACATCTACAATACAATTGTTAAATGTATGTACCAAATTTTATCTATCTAGCTCTCTTTTTGTAATTATTGTGTTGTTAAATTATATCCGAAACGACGATCAGACTTCTTATGAACAGATATAACTCAAAATTCGATAGAAATCTACAAATTGGTATAAAGACCATACGTCAAATTTCATCCGTCTAGCTAAAGGCGCTTTGAGTTATGTTCATAGACAAGCATAATGCCAAAAAGGTATTTTTCGCAGAGATCCTTCAAAATTTTGAGTTCGAATTTCTTGATTATTATTCTCTCTCCCTACCTCGAATTCGAGAAATTAAAGGGGAATAAAATAAGCTCTACATATTTTAAGTTAATTTGAGTCATTTGATTTTTTTAAGCTATGCCAAGTCGTTTATATTTTATTATTAAATATATTTGCATAAAGGTTTGTGCAGGGAGGAGAGGGCGAGAATATGAATTTTGAAAGATGAATTCAAGTGGTACAGCGGAAGCTAAGATTAAGAGCAGCTGAAACTGATATTGCAGATGAATCATTTAATCTAATCTTCACAATTCAAATAACCGCTTGCAGCTACAGTTTTAAAACTATTTTGTCTACACAAAAAACGGGCTTAGTGTCATTAATCAAATAGTTTGCTGCGAGATGTGGCAATAACATTTTGCTAAGCAAAAGTAATACAAGCTTGACAGCTGAAAATGAAACTGACAACCTTGGCTTTCAGATATATTAAGTGGTTCCTAAAATCCTCTTCACTTAGAATTAATCAAAGCAAACAGTAAAATAAATAAATGGAAGGGCTTAAAAACCAACTTCAGGACCATCAATTAAAAAAAATGCTATTAATACACAAAATGCATAGATTGCGAATTCAGACCCAGGGCATACCTACATAAAAAAGCGCTTAGGAAAAATAGCAAAGCAGTGCTCCTTTACCTTTTTAAATTGCAGTTCTTTCATATTTCTTCTCCTCTGTATCCCGCCAAAAACATTATAATGGAGAATGGAAAATGAAATTAAATCTAAATAATTTTATATAAAACATTTTATATAAAACAAACAATATAGCCTAGCAGTCGATCAATACAACTTAATTATTTTCAGATTAATTGAATTACTTCTCAGAATCTAAATATAGCAATTATAAAGTCAACTGATTAAAAAAATGCATCTAAAATGAGCAAAAATATTTGAAATTATGTATTATAAACGTAATGATTAGCAAATCGAAATGTATATTATAAGCGATTCTTTTTAAAAAATGCTTCTAAGAATATGAGCCGCGTTCAAAACTCAGAGATAAAACAATTCGAATTTATTATTCAAGCCCTTTTTGAGTGATTTCAAGAATTAATATAAACATTTCCTACACATTTTCAACAAAATTTCATAAATTTTTCGCGTAATTTAAAAAAAATTAATCATTTTAATGTTATATCACTATCATGTCTTTTAGATGAAAAGCAATCCGTATTTAATATATATTTTATCTTAATACTAAAAGAGAAACTGTATATGTCAATCCACTGGCATATTAGTCCAACTACTTGACCAAATTTAACCCAACTTGACACTGAACGATTTTGGATGGCATGGAATTGCACCTCAAAGCAATTTTTAAAAAATTTCAAACAGTTTTAAATGAATCAAATTAATAGAAATCTCGTCTTAGTGCTAACTTCTGAAAATATTACTACACAAAAATAACACTTAGTATGATATTTTCTTTTAATTTAAAGATAGCGTGACAAAAGTTCTCTTCAGTGATATTGGATAGTTGAGCAATGTTTCCAATTTTAACAACTTTGAGAATATTTTTGGATGCGATTAAATTGCCTATTATTCCATTTGATCCAATTGTTCGAATTAACTTGCCTATTATTCCATTCATTGTTCAAATTTAAATTGCCTGTTTCGTTGTTCCATTATGAAATTAACTTGATGGATTCACTAGCTGCGATTTTAAATTTATATATAAAATTCATGTTTATAAATATTTACGAAAAAAATTGTTTATATTAGCTTACGCTATTAACTACTTCATTTATCATTTCACTTTCATTGAAAGAGCGCATTTATGTTTTGTTTTGCAATCTGCCTAGATTTGTGTTGCCACAATTAAAAAAACGATATTAAATTCTGGAGAAGTTCATTACTAAAACTTAATTTCGTGAATGATTTACATGTGAATATCCACGGTCGATTCTTAAAAAAAATTTTACTACCATTACACATTTTTAATGAAATCCAGTTCAAGAGCATATTTTTAAAACTTAATTTTCTTTTATCAAAGAAGAGCAAAAAATTAGTTATATAAAATTTTAACCAATTATTTATTTTGAATTCTTTTTTATTTTAACATTGAGTCGAATATTTAACTAGGCTAATCTTTGAAACACGTCTCAATTAAAGAAAACACTCTTCAAAATTTTGGAAACAATTTTTCGTCGAATTAATTTTGAGAAAAGAACTCGCCAGTCAATACTACTTTCACTGAACCAACAGATAAAGCTGAAATGAACATTGGTTAAAATTCTTTGCTTTTTGTTAAATAATAAAAAAAAAATTAAAAACTGAGCTTTAATTTTCAAAATAGCATTCGAATATTTTAAAATTGAAAACATTAAAATTAAAATAATGCATTTCTTGAAAAATAAAGCTAAATATTCGGCACAAAACTTTTCTTGGAATGTATGTATCCTTCTAAATTTCAATGAGATTATCAAGAGAATTTGCTAGAATAGTCTTTTCATTGCCAAATACTATGCAACAATAAAATGATTATTGGCTCAATGAACTTCTCAAACTGAGCTGATCTAGCTAATAAACCGAAGCTGTCATTCAAGCGAATAATTCGTTTACAGAAATAAAGTTCTTTCGCCATTTTTCTTTCTGAGAGGAGAATTTACAATAAAATACCCATTCCAAACTCAAAAAATAAGAAAATTCCACCCGTGCTATTTTTTATTACTGTAAAGGTCTTATTACTAATATTTTCTGCAATTAAACACATTCATTTTTAATGAAATTTATTTGCGTCCTTCCGATTCAGCTAAATTTATGTAATACTAAACAACCCATTAGACATTTCAAAACACTACTCCCTGTTTAGCAGAAAGATCGAAGTTTCAGATACATAGAAATATGACATAAGCATGTTTATCCTGAACTCGAATTCACGTTTATTATTCTTTAGGTTTATTTTAATCTTAAGGAATAAGAATTTAAAAAAAAAAGGTATTTTTTGTAGATATCACTAATTTATTCTACAATTTTGCGCCGCCTGGTTAATGCCACTCACAGAACTTGACCACAACCTACCTGCCACACCCTAGTTACACCACTTTTCAGTTCGCACTGAGATTAAAGGCAAAAGAAACAATCAAGTTAGTGCGATATTTGACAATACAGATAAAACATTTGTGTGAAACAAGCTTAAAAAAATATGCCCTTAAAATTATTTCAGTATGATGAATCAGATTATTTCTTTAGTCGGAATTTGAAATTTGACTCTTGCACCCGCCTTGAAAGCTTAAAATATAATTACACATTTTTCTTAAAATTAGCTTTTAAATTCTTACCTATACGCAGAATTAACGACAACCAACAGATTTTTTTTTACTCAGATTTTGTCTCAAATTGCATTCTGAATCAACTAGAGATTTTTATTCGTTTCGACACGATTTGAGTTGATGGCTGCAGCAATTACGCAATTCGGAACCTACCAATTAACAATCTATTTTAATGCACGTAATTATGTACAAAAATAATAATACATGTATTAAAATTAAAGGAAAAAATACTCAGAAATTTATATCGCAAAAAACTAATTTTTAAAACTTTAAAAAGTTTGTGTAAATATAATCTTTAGAAATATTGTGGAATAATGATAAAATTGTAAATAATTTTAAATAAAAAATTAAAACGACTCTTCCGAATGAGCACATACTATTCAAAAATATTTGTAAAATTAGGTAGCTTTAGAGGCGAATCTCGTATGGTATAGTTTACAAATAAGGTAAAAGTTTTTAAAAAAATTACGTTGAATTAAATTCAAAATAAACATTTAATAAGAATTGATAACACATCCAATACAAGAATTACAACTGCTTCTCGCGAGTCTAAAATGATTTAAAAATAAAAGCACATAATCTAATAAGGAACAACTAGCATACATAGGAATTAAATTTTTTTCATAAATCCTTTTTAGAGTAGCATTTACTAAAATAGTTACCTAGTTATGTCGGTAATCAGTATTGTGAAATATATTCTTTTAAAAACTGAGTCTAGATTGATTTCTTATTGGATATTATTGTTTCGATTGAAAAATAAACTATACATCAATTCATTTAATATTAATGCTCCAGGATTAATGGTCTTTTATTTTACTAATTATATTTGATAAGTGCTTTTAATAATTGATAAGTTGTTTTTCTTTCTTCAAACAGTATGGCTGGCATTTCAAATATTTTATAATTTATTAAATTAGTATAAATAAAATTTACATATATAAACAAATTACAATCATCTTTTTTCCTGAAATCCTTTATAAAAATTCGTTGAATATAAATTTATTTCTGTTTTTAAATAAGAAGGTAAATTCACACTGAGTGGCCGAGCTTTTGATTGATTTTAAATAAAATTTGAAAATGTGTGTTCACCAAACTATACCGATAAAAAAAGTAATTGAAAGTCAAAATGCAAAAATGTTATTAACTTATTAATTATTTAGTTAATTTTTTGATTATTTAGTAAACTAAGAGCTCCATGCCACATTGAAGCTATAAATTTTCATCATTCCCAAGACTCGAAAAAAATGAAATAAAAAAAATAATCCTATGAACTTTAACACCAATCCAAAATAAAATCCAAGTCCAAAATAAAATTCTGTAAATGCTAGTAACTGTAATTGAAGTAGTGCAATTCATCAATAGAAATGTGGATTCGAAATTTCACACCTGTAGGATTAAGGTCAAGATTTATTACGAAAATGTCATCTTTACGAACATGAAATAAATCCGATATGGAAGCTTCAAATACATCTTCAAAATTTGAAATCAGATTTTTTAACATTTTCAAAATATCAAAAAAAAAAGTATATAAAATGCTTTAAAAAGTGCGAAGCGATAAAGAACACGTTTATGCGTTTTATTTCATCTCAACACTTTCAACAAATTCTGCAAGAAATATTAATCATTTTCCCCAAACCATTATTATCAATCCAAAATTTTTAAGTTATTAAAATATTCTAAATACGAATTACATGCAATCCTTCAAAACAGGCAAATAATAATCGAAATCAATCTAGACAATTTATATGCAAAAAAAAAGAAGAAAACACATTCTGCAGACATCTAGTAATGTATCAAACTTAACTAAAAAAAAAAAAAAAAACCTACATGCAATTCAAATTTTAACTTGCAACAAATGCTCATAGAAACAGAAATATACAGCTCGTAAAGATAATTTTTTTAAGAGTTAATAAAAAAAACAAGAAAGTACCTACGGATAAAAAAAGCAAACAAAACTTACCGAATGAATCTTGTTAAAATAACAGCAACGTCAGCCTTTACACAAAATTATTCATTTGAAATAGATAAACCATTTTATAAGAGACAAAACCACTGACAGTTAGTTTACTTTCCCATCGAACTAAAAAAAAGTTTCAAGATGCAATCGCACGTGTGATGCGCGCGCATTTATGATAATTTATGACGTCGACTCTGGGCACTCTGGGACACCGAAAGCAAAGAAAAATACTAAAAACAAGCAGGTGGTTTGAAAATGCTAAACAAAGTGGGTCTCAAATCAGAATTGCTCTCTCTTCCTCTCCTTTTATTTATTTTTTAATCCTGAAAGTTATTCGTAAATAAATTGGAAAACAATGAAAACTCTGTTCTTTTTTCATCCGTTTAGTAAATTTTTCTGTTAAAAGATAATTCGATGGAACATTTATTTTGAAATTTAAGAAGCTTTCAGAAATATTCCTGTTTTAATCTTAAGTTTTACAGGAGAATATCTATGGTATAGCAAACAGAATGCAACTTAAATTTGAAATAAACTCTCCTTCTGCGTGTGTGGATAATATTTGACAGTTAAACATTTTTAAAATTTCGTCTCAAAATGTGTCCAGAATATGTTAGAGTCAGATTGAAAAGCCAGAATTTGTTTCCCACAAAATTAAGAAAAGAATTGCATCCAGAATTTGTTTTGAATTGATTTTTATATGAAATGAACCGAACTATGTTGTTTTGTTACGCATTATAAAATCTTCCATTTCCAAAAAAAAAAAAAAAAAAAAAAAAAAAAGGGTTACTTTTAGTTAAGCTAAAAAACTTTCATTTTAAGAAGTTTTTCTGATTTAATAAGCATGAAATATTATTACCTTTTTTTTAAAAAAAATATTTGGTATTTCTTTGAATACCATTTTATTACAATATGAGCTATAAATTATCATTGCTCCGATTAGATAATGCAATGCCGGATTCCAACTTTTTATCCAATAATTTTTTGGACCATTGGCAATGTACATTAGGATATTCCTTTTTAAATAAACAGGTCAATTTAGAATAACTATTTTAACTTAATATATTAATGATTAGTTTTCTTACTTTAATAAAAAAATAACCTAAAATTAGACTATGAAAATATACATAGTTTTGTTTATTATGTCTCTGATTTATAAAATGTCATGAGAATGTCTCATAACTAATCTTTTATGTCTCATCATTAATCCATAGTTAAATGCAATGTTATTTATTTCTAAAGTTCTAATTTGCCAACATTTTATTCATATATATGAGGATATTTATTTATTTTTTAATTTTATTCCAAAAATATGTATAATAAATAATTTTCTGAGTAAAATTTATATGTATACTCATATCTAAAAATTATCTTTAAAATATACCTTAAATGTATTTTTAATATGGAATGGGTAACTTTTAGAATACCTTACATGATACTGGCATACAATAGCTAAAAAATATTTACTTTTGGCATGAATTTAACATTTTTTACTGATTTTATCGTGTCATCCTTAGTGAGTTTTTTAGCTATTAATCCCTGGCATGCGGTTAATAGTATCCAAAAAAATCGAATTTGTGTTTTAGAAGTGTATTTCCCAGATGATTAAACAAAAATTTAATATAAAACTACATTTGCAGTCTCAAAATGGCATATCAAATTTGATATATTTGAATCATTACGTTTTTACATGTTTTATATCACGTTTACATGTTTCTGAAAGTACAAACCGACAGACGGTCATCCCTTTTGTCAGATTCGGCTTAAAGTTTGACAATTGTGTATCCTATAGATGTTAAATCTGTGAACCGAATTTCATCCTATCGGGCCTCATCTTATCATATTTCATCTTATACTTATCGTGCCTCATTGTATTGGCACAGAAGGAACAAACGGACTTCCTCTGATTGGATTTCTCAATATTTGATAGAAATCTACACATTTCGTGGAAAGATTAAGTATCAAATTTCCTCCGCCTAGCTCAAAACAATTTTGAGTTATTTTGTCACAGACAGACAGACAGACGGACATTTTCCAAACATGTGTTGTTCAAAATCTCGAGGTTGATTTTTTTTGACAATTACAATACTTTCTCTATACTACAAATACGAGAAAGTAAAAATTGAATCTCGAAATTATGATGTTACATGCACATAAGCAAACAAATGTCAGTAACAATTGATTAATCGTCTTTATTTTGGTTTTGATTGGAATTGTGGAAAATGGGATGATAATTTAATTATCGTTATGTAAACGATATTTAAATTCAATTGATCTGAACAACGTCCAAAATGATGAGGTCCGTCCTAAAACAACTCTCATGCACTTTCTGAACAATAGGATTTTAGTTTGATATAGCACAACAGGAATATAAAAGCAGATTAATATTGATATTATATTATATATTATATTGATTATATTGATATTATAATATATTGATATTCCTTATTATCATAATTTATATTGTATTGATTATTATATTGATATTCCTTTATTATCATAATTTCTGGATAAATTTTTAAAACTATTATGTGGAGAATTTATATATCGTTTTAAAATTCAAAGTATTATTGATATATTGATGCCAATTTTATATGTCTCAACAAAAATTACAATGTTCCATATTTTTGTTCAAAATTTAAAAAATGTAATAAAATTTTGAAATTCAAAAACTGGTATGCTAAAGTTGATGAAATTACGAAAAAATTGGCTCCTAACACAGATATCTAGGATATACCCAATTACCAGTTTTCTGCTGAATCAATTACCAATCTGCTGAATCAATACCCAATTACCAGTGTTCATCAAAAAACATTCTCCAGACTATTTTTTGCTACTAATTTTATTTATTTATTTTTGCTTTAATTTGGTATTAATTCAAATCGTCAAGATGATTTAGACATTTATTCTTTTAGATAAATATTTTAACTAATTAATAATTTTTAAATTTGGGTAAATTTAAAATTTAGAAATTCTATGGACTCTATTTTAAATTTTTAGTACAGAGATTGCAAGTATTTAGATTTCTATGTACTTAAGATGTAAATTTTTCTTAAGTCCATAGAAATTTTTCTTACCGAGATATACATACAATGGATTTTATAAACTTTCGTATTGTATTTTTAATATTTAAATGTTTAAATGAATCCAAAATATAGTTCTTGTTTAAAAAAAACATTTTTAAAACGTTTTAAAATTTTAAAAAAAGTGCGCATTATATATGATTATAAAGTTTTTTTCTGTATTTTTTAAAAAAATTATTGACAAAAAGTACTGAAATATCAACGATTAGCAATGAAAATGTTGTTTACAAAAATAATTTTATTTTATGAATTTTCTTTTAAAAAAATAAAATAGTTGAGTTTTTAATATTAAACGGATTTTTTAGGGAGATCAGATTACTAATTATTTTTCTAAAACACATGTTTTCTATTATGCATCAAGATCCGCGGTGGCCTGGTGATAAGGTGTCGGCATCGGACCTGGATGGCTTCATGTTTGAGGTCCGATTCCACCGAAGAAACATCGTGTAAGCGGGTCTGAAGCACGTTTAATCCGTCGGGGCCAAACGTCCATCCGCTGGTGTGGCATGGAAGTTTGGAGAAGGGGTCCAGATGGGATGTCGTATTCGTTATCTGACCACGGTTCAAAATTATGAGGTTCGTCCCAAAAATAGCCCAAGTGTTGCTTTAAAACGGGACGTTAATGTAACTAAACTAAACTAAACTAAACTAAACTCTATGATGTATCATGGCCGCGGTGACCTGGTGGTAAGGTCTCGGCTTCGGAACCGGAGGGTTTCAGGTTCGAGACCCGATTCCACCGAAGAACCGTCGTGTAAGGGGGTCTGTTGCACGCTAAATCCGTTCTGACCAAACGTCCTCCCGCTGGTGTGGTGTGGAGAGGGGGGTGCCAGCTCAGGTGTCCTCCTCGTCATCTGACCGCGGTTCAAAATTATGAGGTCAGATGACGAGGCCCAAAATAGCCCATGTATTGCTTCAAACGGGACGTTAATATAGCTAAACCAAACCAAACTATGATGCATCATATATTTAAGAGCAAAATGGCAGGCAAGTTATGTCTTTTCTATACTTTAATATTTTTAATTTTAGAATAACAACGAATATATATTAATTATCAAAAGAAATACATCATTTTTTTAAGACTAATTAAATGTAGCTACAAAATAGATTTAGGGATCTTCTATTTCCTACAGTTGTGAAGGAAATATTATGCCAAAAGCGCATCTAAAAACTTAACAAAAGACACTCTATAATAATTGATTTTTTTGGTGGAAAAGAATGTTTTTTCATATAAATGAGTATTAAATTATGAATTAATGAATGAACTTTTTCAAATTTTGTTTTTAAATTTCTTCAAATTAATTAAAAGTATTATAAATTATATATAGTCGGAACTGTTCCGTTGTGAAATCTAAATTTGTTTTAAGAATTTTGGAGAGTATTTTCAAAAAGTTTCGGAAGCAGACTTAAATGTCCGGGAATATATTTTTTAATTAAAATTTTTCCAATATTTTTTTTTTGGGGGGGGAGGGCTGTTTTCAATAAATGTTGGATTTAAAAATGTCTAAAAAGTCATATTAAAGAGTTGGTTTGGGGTAGGAAAAAATAACATTGCAATAAATTGAATATTTCCGAACAATTAATTTTTTATTTGGATATATTTTTAGCTATTGAAACAAAGCATTATCAGAAAAAAGGGCTGCCCCATCTAGAACGAAGCTTAAGAAATGGAAAACTATACATGCTCTTTTGTTAAAATTTATTAATTCTATTAAAATCTCGTATTAAAACAACACTAGGGCTATCTTGCGACGGACCTCGGAATTTTGAGCCGCGGTCAGATGACGAGGACGACACCTGAGCTGGCACCCCCTCTCCAAGCTTCCGCACTGCATCAGCAGGAGGGTGTTTGGCTCCGACGGATATACGTGCACCAGGCCTGCTTACACGATGGTTCTTCGATGGAATCGGGTAGTGAACCTCAAACCCTCCAGTTCGGAGACCTTACCACCAGACTACAGCGACACCCAGTTAAAGTTTATTAAAAATTATCAGCATTGTCATATTATGTTTTTAAGACCAAAAAAAAATGCTATATTGCAAAGCAAAATATAGTTTATTACTTGCTCCACTTAAAATATGATTATCTTTCTGATACAAAGGTAATTAAATTTCAAAGAAAATTCTTAAACTTCTCTACCATTTCTAAATCCTTTATTTATTTGAAGAATAACAACGTCCCAGTATTGATAAAATTTGTATGATTGAATCTAGAATTTAACTATTTTTGGCTCTCAGCTTTTCATTAGTAAATGAAAATCTAGTTATGAAACAGTTCCCGAATAAAAAAGAAAATAAAATAAAAGGCGATTAATCTTTTATTCTAAACGATTGCAGCATTTAGTCATTTTATTTTTCAGCACGATTAGCATCTACACTGAAAGACTTGTTTATAGGTCAAGATTTCGAGGACCATGTGATTTTAAATGTTCTCTTTTCTAAATTCATAGACACTTAGATTTCTGAAATTGTTTTTTAGAATACTCAATATTTATTTGGTAGCTGTATAAGGAAGAAACATCATAACTGGAATGTAGAACCGATTAATAACCGATCTTAGAACCGATTAATAATATCCAATGCAGCGATTGGCATTGATGAGAAAAATACAAACATCAATTATATCTATTTATTCAGAGTTTAAAATGAAACTTTTAGGAAAAGATGATATAGTTAGCATGATTATATCGCAAATAAAGAGACGTTTTACATTTAAATTTCAAGAAAAAAATTTCCAAATATTTTATTCATTTGAGAATAATTTATTGTGTGGTATTTTCTGGAGAAGTATTTTCCTTTGAGATTTTTTTTTTGTGTGTGTGTGTATTAAGGAAAAGATATTCAAAATTCAAAAAAATAATTTCACGTCTAATCTTTTAGATTTCTTTTATATTGTTAAACGTCATGCTGAACTCTAATACTGAAAGAAAGTATCTTTATTTTTTGTAACTATATAAAAAAAAAACCTGACACTCTTATGCATTGTCGACTGATTTCATTGGAGAAATTATTTAAACATATAAGCTAAAATGGCGCAATTCATAGACCTTGCATATAATTACAAAAATAATTTCAAAATCATAAGCGTGACAATTATTATTTTTCATCTCAGTAAAATCGAAACAACCTCTATTTAGTTAAAAGTTAAATTCCATTCATTCAGAATTCAGATCAATTGTTTTTTAAATCCTGTACTCATTCTTGTAGAAGCATACTCAGCATTTATTGATTTTTCAAAGAATTACTTTTACCACAAAATCATGTTGAAGTGAGGATGAAATCACTTATTTTCAATCGCTTCTTCTTTTAGATATCGATCTATATAGGACCGCAGCGGACTGATGGTAAGGTTCAGGTTCCAGACCCGATTCCACCGAAGAACCATCGTGTAAGTGGACCTGGTGCACATTAAATCCGTCGGGGCCAAACGTCCTCCCGCTGGTATGATGTGAAATTTTGGAGAGATGGGTGGCAGCCTAGGCATCGTCCTCATCATCTGACCGTGGTTCAAAATGATGAGGTCCATGGCAAAATATCTCTAGTGTTGCTTTCAAACGGGAAGCTAATATAACTAAACTATATAGAAACTAGGGATTGCAATACCGGGATACCGAATACCGGTATTTTGAGCCGTTTGTACGATTAATAATACCGGTATTCACAAGTTTAAATACCGTTTTTTCGGTATTTAATAGAAATTAAAAAAATTGTCTCCACTATATGTTCAGGGATCGCCAATATACCAAAATAGTATACGTGTTTGTTTTTATGTCTCCTTAATGGGCGAAATTAATTAGCTAATAAATGGCTTAATTAATTGCTTAAATTTAAATGAGCGAAACATGGATTATCCCTGAAAGAAGATATTGTATCCATAACGACTGAGGGAGTAACAGTTACGAAAAAAGTTGGAAAATTGATTGGCACAAATCAGCAATTGTGCTATGCTCATGGAATTCAATTAGGAGTAATAGATGAATTATACCAAAAAATAAAGAACAGAAGAATCCAAATACTGTGGATATAGAAACTTCGGATTCCAACTTTGAAGAGAGTAAGAGTGAGAGTGATATTTACAATGTAATTGTTGAAGAAGATATTGCTAATGAGGAAGAAATATTAACCCATCAAGAATTGCTTCCTATAATTTATAAAGTTCGAAAAATTGTTAAATTATTTAAACGTTTCCCTATAAAAAAGGACATATTACTGAAATATATACTAACTGAAAATAAAACCGAATATATGATAATATTAGATTCTAAAACACGTTGGAACAATTTACTACTAATGATGGAACGATTTTTGAAACTGAGAAATCCAATCCAAAAAGCAATAATCGACTTTAATCTGTAAATTAATTTTTCAGATAGTGAATTCGGCTTAATATCCAGAACTGTATCAGCTCTACTTCCAATAAAACTGACTATTGAGGTATTATGTCGGAGAAATTCTAATTTATTGACAGCTAATGCAACAATCAATTTCATGTTGCAGTCACTGAAAGAACAGCACACATCACTATATGAAGAATTACATAATTATAGTGATTTTAAAAATGAAAATGAAAAAAAAAGAAAAGAAAATAATCAATTTAAATCTGATTAAGTTTATATTAAATTTTCTTAAAATGTTTTGCCCATAAACCAATCCACATTCAGATGAATTCAGTACAGTTATCGAAGATTATAATGACACGAATGCCGATAGTGAAAAGGAATTGTCTCTTGAACAAAAATTAGAATTACGATAAATGAAAAAATTTCAACGAACCAAAATACAATACAGAAATCAGCTATATCGAAAACCATCCGACGAGAAATCGATTTATTTAAGATGAGGGATTTAGAGGTAAATACTTGTAAAGAATATATTGCGCATTGCTAACAGTACCACCAACTAGCGTAGATGCCGAAAGAGCGTTTCCGACAGTTGATAATTTTTGCACAAAATTATGTTCCAGGCTTAATGACAGTACAATTGATGCGTTATGCTTTTTAAGATCACCTTTCAAAAATTTTTAATAATACCACAGACTGAATAATGATATTAACACTTTTTTGTTATTTAAATAAATAAAAAGTTCCTTTACTTTTTTGTGATTCTTTATATACTGTTATAATTTATAAGTTACAAATTATTTTTTGTGATATTTACCCTCTCTAAAAAAACTGGCAAATAAAACAAAGAAACACCTGTGTTTTCTTTCTTTTTCTAAAATTTTTAATACCGGTATCAAGATCTAAAATATACCGAATACCGGTATTGAAATTTTTGTCCGATATTGCAATCCCTAATAGAAACTCAGTCTCATTGAAATATATTCAGTACTTCTGAAAATAAGAGCATTCATGTCAATTAATCTTTAATGTCAGTTTTCTTAATTTGATAGGAAGAGTATCAATTTACATCTTTTACAATGTTATCAATAACATTTTTTAATTCCTATTAATTTTTATATTGTCTTGTAGATGTTCGATTAAAAAATGGTGAGTTTTAATTCTATGAACTCTGCGTATCAAAAAGATGTATCAAAGTGAATATTATCCATGTTGAAATGGTTG
>JAPMOR010101505.1:0-18668 GCA_026543865.1 Argiope aurantia
AACTCACTTTTTATTCCTTGAAGAAACTTATTGCTGTTTTATATGCTGGAATTCAATGCTCTAGCATACTGAAGTAGTGTGGATAGAATGAGAATTAGAAGGGGGGGAAATGGAGGCCTTATGTATAGGTAGAAAAGAGCTGTGCAAAAAGGGCGCATCTTTACGCATTGTGATAAATAAGATTTTCTAGGGTATTGGCTTTTCTTTTCTGGGATTTTTTTTTATTTATCCGTTTTTCTATTTCCTGAATAGAAAAGTGGCTTTGCAGATACTTCCGGTGATCAACGATACTGTGTGTAATATTGATGCATTTTCTACGTTTTTGCGCATTTTATAACGGCATCATTACATGGAGTCAATGGCGTTTCTTACTTATACACACTAAGACAAAGGTGGAAATACATTGTATTTTTGAATGCATTTCTAGGAGAACAGTTTTTGAACGATTTTATTTAAAAAAATATAGTCTTCATAATCCCGTTTTTATGTCAACTTTTTCTTAAGAAGATGGGATTAAAGGGATGAAATATCGTGCAGGGTTCTAAGAAATAGAGGCATAATAAACTAAGATCTTGTATATAGAAAAATGTACTCCCTTTACAAAGGCACAAAAGGTTGAAGACACAAATGATGGTACTATACGGGTAGTTATGCCAGTGACTCAAAACAAAGAAGAGCATATCAAATGAAATATATGACGTCATTCTAAAGGAATATAAATTTTCAATTCCCAAAAATAAAGTATTATGAAAAACATTTAAAGTCGTTTGAATGCATCATGCTTAGTGCATATACCTTAAATGTTTCAAAAGTTCATTGATGAAATTGAGTTCTGCGTCCTATTATAGCACATGTTTTAAATATTTGAAAGGTCCATGCAATGAAATTGAATACCAGCAATTAAGCAATGAAATTGAATACCAGCAATTAAGCAATGAAATTGAATACCATTTGCCATTATGATATGTACCAAATATATTCCTAAAGTTTATAGATGAAATTCAGTCCAGTTAGCTTAAGGATTATATTATTCGTTATGATATATACCTTAATTATTTCAATGATCCATTGATGAAACTGAATGTTTCTTGCCACTATGATATATACAAAAAATATTTCTAAGATCCATTGATGAAATCGATTTGAATATGCCCTCATGGTATATATTAAAAATATTTCCAAGGTCCATTGACAAAATGTAGTCCTATTTGTTCTTATGGTATATGTTTTCAAAGATTCCTAAACTGAGTTCTGCATGCTATTACGGTACATGTTTAAAACACTTGAAAAGTTCATTAATGGGATTGAATACCATTTGCAATTATGGTATATAGTAAAAATATTTCTAAAGCTAATAAATGGAATTCATTCATGCTTGCCATTATGATGTATATTTTAATTGTTTCAATGATCCATTGATGAAACAGAATTCTACTTGCCATTATGGTATATATTAAAAATACTTCTAAGATCCATTCATTAATTTGAGTCGGGCATGCCATTACGATATACACTAAAAGTAATTCTAAGGTCCACTGATGAAATTGAATTGAACATGACATTTTGGTCTATACTAAAAATATTTCCAAAGATCCTCTTATGAAACTAAGTCCTCCTTGTCATTATGGTACAGGGTGGTTACAATTAAACTTCCCCTATAAACAGCATCCTACAACGCAAACGGGTGAACGGATTGTGAAATTTGGCATAGAGACTATGCATGAGATGCGTTCACGGAATTTCGATAAAAAAAAATTTAGTTCCAAAATATCTACCTGAGTGCGCCTTTTCCGAAAAAACATTAAAATTAACATAATAAACGACCAAAACGGAATACAGAAACAATATTAACATTTATTGACTAATTTCTGATCATCTTGTCATCGAACTACATTAAGTAAAGGTAAGGAAAAAATTACAGTACGCAGTTTGAGGGGAAAAAATACAGTTCAGTTTGCAGAAACAAGAACAGATTAGGACGAAATTGCGTAAGAGAAGCAGTTGTTAAACGGGACTAGGACGATGTAGAGAAAGGTGCTCCATGTAACCACCCTCATTTACCTGCAAAATTTAAAGTAGGTGACAGTGTGTTCAATAGCAGATCTTAACATATCAGTTGTGATGCTTCGCACCTGAAGCGTTATGGAAGCGTTTAAGTCATTAAACGTCGCAACACCTGCACGATACACCAGATTTTTTAAGTAGCCCCATAATCAGAAATCGCACGGACATAAACATAACAACATCTGCAAGTGTTTCATACCCTAACCTGTTTTGAATAAAACTTCCTTCTGTATTCCGTTTCGCAAGAATGCAAATCTCGACATTTTTTCCGTAGAACTGACAGCTTTTACCGGTTTTACATATTATTACTCATTGTTCTTGTTCTGGATTATTAATATTTTTTCTGTATTCCGTTTTTTGTCGTTTATTGTGTTGAATTCAATGTTTTTCCGGAAAAGGCGCCCTCTGGTGAACATTTTGGGAACAAATTTTATTTTTTCGAAATTCCGTGAGCGCATCTCATGTATATTATATATACTAAATTTTGTAGCAATCCGTTCACCAATTCGCGTTTTAGGATGCTGTTTATAGGGAAAGTTTAACTATTTCCACCATTTGTATGAAATATTTCAAGAATGCAATGATGAAACTAAGATCTATTTGTCATTGAGGTAATTATAATGCTGAATGTGATTAGTAATATCTTTTTTAAGCAACAGGATTTGTATGTTATCGTGAATTTGCATTTAATTAAATCTTCACTCTACATTTTACCTCGTGCATCTTTTCTTTTACTTACTTAATAAATATTCCATATAGCAATCCTTCCCCTTTATATTTCTCAGTTCATGTTACATTGTAAAAAATGAGTATTTATCTTTCATTAAGACTATGAAGATAAAAGGACGTAGAAGACTAAACGGAATATTAAAGGAGAAAAAATATTTGGAAGAGTCTTGTTATTCTTGTATAAACTTCGGCCTTGATTTCTTACCTGTGTATCTCGCTCTTTCAGGTAGTATAAAATATCCATTAACGATCCTGTTTGATTTTTCATCGTCAAGCCCACGGACGGATTTTGGATTTTTTTGTAATAATATACAATACATCCACATAAGCTCTGAAACATAGTTTCAAAATATGCATACACGAAAAAATTCAAACATCATGATTAAAGCTTTTTTTAAAAGCAAACACGTTTTATTTTTATGCCAGCAAAAATTACAAGAATCAGAAAATGGAATTAAACAAAGAAAATACAAGTTGTTGTTGTTGCTGATGGCACTTGTCAAAGACAAGCCCGCTGACTAAGTTGAAGAATTTAAGCCGAATTTTTGTGTCTCTTGCTTTTCAGTAGCATCATCTAAGGCCAAGAATATGTTTTAGCAACTCACGCGTCACAACCCTTTTTACTGGCGGACTTCATTCATGCTTTTCATTCATTGAACCACAGACCGTAATTTAGATCTGAACCAGAGAACGATCACCTCTGATCCAGTACCCCTAGTGGTATTGATCTCGAATTAAAGGACTTTGTGACCATGATAGATTTATACGTGTGCCAGCTGCCACCACACACGAGGAGTCTTCAGCTGGCGGGTTCGAAGCTCGCAACCCAATGGATGCGAATCCAACGTCCTACCAATCAGGCTATACCGGCCCCAAGAAAATACATAAATATGAATAAATATTTAATTAGGATTTAAAACTTCGTGTTCAGAACATATAACTAAATATGGCTTTCAAGGAATTTGTATTTCGCTGCTGAAAATGTTTTTATAATGCGATCATATATAAATATTTTGTAGTAGTTAGCAAAGTTTTGTAGCAAGTTTTTCTCGAAGATTATTCCTGTTTTTTTTTTTTAACTTCTATTTGGGTTTAAACTTTTTTTGCATTATTTAAAATAAACGTTCCTTTTTTCATTATCTGATAATCATTTTGCAATCTTTTTCAGTTAATATAAAATTTATATCCACAAACAATATGGAACAATCAACATATTTTGAGTGCATGCGTTATTTTCCACTATTACAAATTGAATGTGTTTATTTAATTTATTTTAAAATTTATTTTCTCTTTGAAAATAGTTGAAGAATAGATATCTGGCAAAGAACCTTTCAAACAAAGCATATTTTCAGAAATTTCGATTCCTATTTCAATTATTTCTTGATATCTAGTCAGTTGAAAATTTACTGGACTAATCATAAATTTCCATGATGCTACTCATATGCTTAAACTTTTATTTACAGGATAGCTTTTCAGCAGTATATTAAAACTAAAAAACACGGTACAATCCCGTCCCATATTCGCAAATCTTTAAGCAATCAGTAACTAAACCATCAGCCACTGTGCCTTAAAGCTAATACAATGTGGCGAATTATCACTTTGTAAAAATTATAGATTGGCTTCTGTACCAGATTCTTAAGTCTGATTCAATGCCATATTACATACTACTATAATTCTTCTAATAAAATATTTCTTTACTGGGGTTGAAAAAATGAGATGTTTATAAAATATATATATATTTCTTGGATTATATTTTTCTTTCAAAAATTGAAATAGATAAAAAATATTATTGACAACTAATACGATTATTAGAAAAAATATAACTTCATAAATACTATAAAATAGAGCATAACAGTTGAGAGAGTAAGTAATGGGTTTCAAACTGTACAAAATGTACCTTTTAACTATAATTCAACCTCCCTTTTTTTCTAACTAAATAACATTCTAACACATTCTGCAAATAAGAAATCCCTAGATATCTAAAATTAAAGAAACGGCCCAATGGAACCCTCGAAATACTGTTTAGGGACTGTGATTCTTTTAGTTAGAAATACGATCGCCCTTTTTCAATTTAAAATCTCTGATTTTATTTGTAGGAAGAATTCACAGATTCGGAAATTCTCTGCTTATCCAGAGGAGGAAGATTGTTTCAGTTAATCGTTTTCTTTCAAACTTTGTTTCTAAAACGATTTCATTTTATGTTCCTTATCTATTTCTTTACTTGTCCATCTCGAATGACAGTCATGATCGAAATTTAAATCTATTGATAATTTGTAGATTTGTTTCATTATTCGTAATTTAGTACGGATATTTAGTCCGGTATACGGATAATCTTTTTATCTACTAATTTACACATACTTCAAATACTTTATGTTTCTTGAGTTATATTTAATTTCCAATAAAGTTCTATTTATTGGACTTGTAGTTTTTTCGGCTAACCTGGTGGTAAGCTCCATGCCTCGAGACCGAATGACTCCAGTTTAGAAACCAGATTCCATTAAAATTCTACCGGTATATGAAAGCATGGTGCATGTTAAATCTGATGTCACGGGGTAAATTCATTTATTCTAGTGATGTGTGCAAGTTGCTTGCTCAGGTGCAGTCCTCGTCATCTAACTGGGTTCAAAATTACAAGTTCTTTCCTACAATATCCCTAGTACTGTTTTCAAATTGAATGCTAATGTAACTAAAATAACAGATTTTTTTCCTTTGAATTAGTGTTAGAAACAAAATGTAATGAGGCAAAAGAATCTATCAAATATTTATATTAATTACTGATAATAAATTTTTGATTGCACGTACGATAACATTTGAAGGACTAGTTCAAAAACTCTTATGTTATATTCTTTGTTTGAAATATCTAGCTTGTCTGAAATCTTTCATAGTCCCTGCTCGATGATATTTAATCCCTATAATATTTTGCTCAATATGTTTCTAGATTTTTGAATTATTATTGGATGAAAAATGTAATGGAACAAAAGACACTATCTTTGTGTATTTTCATGTTTTCCCTTTTTTTTCATTTGTACTTTTATATTTGTAATTTCTGCCACTATCAATTGTGCACTTGTTCAGGTTGGAAACCTGTTTCCATCGAAGAACCGTTGTGAACGCGGGTTTGTCGGGGCCAACCGTTCTCTCGCTGGTGTGGAGTGGAAATTTGGAGAGGGAAGCTCCAGCTCAGGTGTCATCCTCTTCATCTGACTGAGGTTCAAATTACGAGGTCTGTCCCAAAATAGCCCTAGTGTTGTTTTAAAAAGGAACGTTAATGCAACTAAACTAATCCAAACTAATTATTAATAATTTTAAGTTGCAGAAGTGTGGAATATTTTCATTTAAAATGTTATAGAGTTTAAAATATTTTACTAAGTATAATTAATAAGAAAAGAATTCAGTATTCAAAATTAGAAATATTATATTATGAGATAATTATTTTTCTTAAAAACATTTATTGACATAAAAAACAAAAAAATATAAGTCTGTAGGACACTTAAAGTATTTTTTGAACTGAACGCACTTGCCATCTTAGGCTTAGATTGAATTATTTTGCCACAATTAGAATAAGAAACTTTTAAAATGCTGTGTTTGCTACATATTTTATGTAATATTGTTACTGAAAAGCATATAAATATTAAGGAAAAAAGCAAAAATAATACCTGTTGAAGATTCAGGTCACCTCTCAAAATTATTTGCCAGCAAAATTGAATAGTAAATGTCACTGAGTTAACATTTTACCTAATCCAGTTTCTTTCTCAGAGATATTTAATTATACACAAGATAAAATTTCAAAAATGTATATTCCATATAATAATTTGATCAATATATTGTTATTGATACCAATATATTTGTATATTTTTTTCTGTAAAAGCTGTGTTTTTTTTTTCTGAAATATTAATTTCCCAGAATATACTTTCTGGACAAATAAATTTTACAATTTAAAAATGAATACATAGTTGTTTTAATAAAATCTTAAATTATTAATGAGTATGAATTCTTTAATTATTTGAGATTATATTTATATTTTGTGAAGGTTCTATTTTAAATAAGCAATAATATGTTTTCAGTTGATTTAATTCAGTAAATAAGAACCTCATAATAAAAATAAAAGCCAGAAAAATAGCATTCTGAAGTGAAGAAAGAGAAATTTGACATGCATGTAAAATCGACGGGCATCAGTTATGGCGATAAAAGTAAATTGTTTATGTATGAAAACATTCAAGAATGAATTTAAAAAAATCATTTTTAACGAGTGTAGAAACGATTTAAGGCAACAGTTATGTAGCTGAAAACAAAATTTTTGCCAGAGTAAAAGAGAGTGAAAAACACTTCAAACAAGTTTAAGTGGATCGCTGTCGGATGGAGAACAAATGCTTTACAGTACATATAAAGTAAAACGAAAATAGCTATGAAGAAAAAAAATGTGACCAAATACTGACTTGTTACTATAAATTCTTTATTTACTATTTTTATTCGTATTTCTCTTTGTAATGGAAATTACTCTCTTCAATACAAAAAAAAACAAAAAAACAATATGCAATTTGTTTCCCTAATCTCCATTCTGTATTCTTGTGTACTGATCGAAACATGTATCATTCTTCAAGTATTGTTTACACTTTTTATTCTTTTTCCTTCCTTTTTCAATACAAGAGAAACAATAAGGAATTCATCATCCAAATCTCCATTCTGCATTCGTGTATATTGATTGGAAAGTGTGCTATGTGATGTTTTTCTTCACCAAATAACATCACATAACTTCAGTGCGAAGCTTTCTATATCACTATTTAACATCAATATTTAATTTTTCAGGATTCAGTTGTCAATTTGTTGATCGATTCTGGAAAGAAAAAGATTTAAAGAGGAAATCAGTAGAGAACATAATAAACCTAAAGTAGCATCAGATATGTGAACACTTACGCCACTAAATGCGGATTTCTCTGAAGCCATGTAAAATAAAATTCACTTCGATATTGATTTTCGATTCTGAAAACATTTTTTTTTTATTTAGGTTTTCCAAATCTGAAGTCAAAACGTGGCTTTGAAGATATTCGAACTTTTGAAGATCAAGAACATTTTATTTATTTATTTTCATTTTTATATTCCCTATCATTCGATTTTATGCAGTTTAAACTGAATTTGCTGAAACTATTTTCTGCTTTACTTTGAAATTTCGATGTTGGACTAGATTTGGGACGATATTGCTTTCTGACACATGCACCTACATATTATTCTGTCAAAGGATTTATCCATATAAATTATATCGTCCACGATCCTGTTTACGTATTGAATATTTCTCAATTTTTGCGATGCAAAGGAATGGAAACTTTATACTTATATCGATAACAGCAACATAATTTCTTGTTTTTTTTATTGCTCAAAATGTTCGTTTGGTTCTCTTGTTTTGTAAGACTCATTACAAAAGTCGCTTACATGAACATTATTAAGTATAATTATTTAGCGATATAGATTACTCGCTTATTAAGAGATATTCAAGAATTAAATTTTTAATTGATATACATTTTGCAAATGTTATCTCTTCCATGTGTGTATCACTTCTTTCCCTTTTCTATTATTATTTGCCAACTTGTTATTATATTATTATTGAATTCATTTACATCCTTTAAAATTCTTTATTATTGGAAATATTGGCTGTTTCTCTTTTTTATGTGTTAATCTAGCATTAGTAAGACTTGTAAATAAATATGTGGTAATTCACGAACACAACGAACAACAATTTCAACATATTCATTGCATATTTTAACATTTTATTTAACATTGATTGCACATTTTATTTTATGTGGTAATCTATCATTAGTAAGGCTTGTAAAGAAACATGTGGTAATTCCCGAAAGCAACGAACAACAATTAATTGAAATTTGTGAAGTGTTCTTATGACTACAATTTTAGATTTATGTTAAAATGTGCAATCAATATGTCGAAAGGATTGAACTCAAAATATTTAGTATAAGGATTACTCTATTTTTTTTTTATTTCCTTTCTAGCAGTATCGGCACTGTATTGCCCGTGGCATAATATTCCAGAGGGAAAATTAGCTTTAAGCTTATGTCCAGCCAGCCCCCGATATGACAGGGGCATGTCATGCAACATCAAAGAAATATAAAAGAATATTTAGAAATCATCAAAAATAACTAAAAAAAAGTTTTTACAGCACACATTCAGAAAAATGTAGACGGATAAACAGGTAAAAATAGGATATCTTCATAAACAAAACAATTCGCTAAAAATGTACAATAGAAAAGCTGTTTTAAAATTTAAAAATATACAAATAAGTCATTGTACCCACTCTTCCTCACTTGTTCATCAACTCTGTATAATCTGATATGAAAATAATATTCAGCTTGTTTCATAATATTTCTTTGTAAACTATATTGGCTGATTTTCTTCCGTCTACGTTTTATTATCGAGTAACATGAGTTTCGAATCGCTGTATAAAATCAGATGTGAACAAAGAAATGTATCGCATATGCATACCACAGCTCTTCCTATTTGCGCATGCGCAGTTTGAGGTATTTCGCACATGCGCGGATAAGTACAAATTACAGATACTGTTGCTTTACGTATGCGCGAATCGTAGTAGGAAAATAATTAAAATTGCAATTATAATGATATTTTTTTAACTTGATATAAATTCAGTATACTAAAACCTTTCACAATAAATGCTCTACAAAATGGTATAAATATCTCTAATATCAGTTAAGTATATCGTGAGTTTTTCTCTTTCAAACATATAGACATTTTCAGCAGATTTCATTTTATACTATGTATAGATACTAAAAAACACAAAATATAATATATTTGTTCCCTGTAAAATGAAGTTTGTATGGGGGTGTATGGGACAATGTCTTGACCTTCGATTTTTATTTTGTCGCTTTCCTCCTCAGCTTTCGTAATCTCCATGGATTTTTATAAGAAGGATGTAAAGGATGTTGATTATTATAAGAAAAAAGAAAGGGCTATATAGTTTGAGTAAGTGAAAATGTTGCCTGGAGATTACTGAAGAGTTATATTAATTTTTTCGCTATGAATCCTCAAAAGTACTATTATAAGATGAATATCTTTAATTTGCATTTGGCCAAATACAAGAAATTTTTTGTAAATACCAAGTCTTATAAATATAATGGATTTTAACAGACAAATTTTCCTGCATTAGATCCATTTATTAGATAAAAGGAGTGGTGTCCTGAATATGTGATCACAAAAGAGAGGCTCTTTCAAGAAGTCATCATGACCATCAATATGTGATCACAAAAGTGAGGATCTTTTAAAATGTCATCATGGCCATCAATATAAGTTCACAAAAGTGAGGCGCTTTCAAAAAGTCACCATGACCATCAATATGTGATCACAAACGTGAGGCTCTTTCAAAAAGTCATCATGACCATCAACTTATGAGATACTACTGCCAGATAATAAACTTAGCAATGACTGTCATTTAACGTGGTTATATAAAATGATCTTCAAATTGTGTAACACTGTTATTTATAATCAACATATATTTTACATTCGTGAGATACGTAATAGATTGCATCATTAATAATGATATACTCATTTGGAGTTTATAAGGTAAGCGACAAGAAGTTTTATAAAACTTTAAAGTAACATCATTCAGATTTTATTCTAATGAAAGTTTCAGAATACTTCAAAATGATAGTCTGTTTGTCATTCATAATTGTATTTACCATAAGATTATGGAAATCACCATTTTGAGCTAATTGGTTGGCGGTTTAAGATAAGATTTAACTCCAAATGAGAAAAAAAAGGATATGAAGCAAATGAAATATAAATTTCAGCTTCAGAGTATCTACCCACTGGCTAATAATATGGCATGACATTGGTAAGAAACAAGAAGGAAAAATTATATTCAATCAATCATCTGTCTTTCACCCTGTGTGTGTATGAATACTTTATTACCAAACAGTATTCAGAAATTAATAAGCCAAATAAATCATTTGAAAAAAAACCTCGCTGTCATTGATTGGATTCTATTGGTTTTATTTCGAGTGCAATACAAATGCAGAGTCAATTTAACAATAAGAAGAATGCCGGTTTAGCCTGGTTGGTAGGGCATTGGATTCGCGTCCTTTAGGTTGTGAGTTCGAACCCCGCAGGTCGAAAACAGTCCGTGTATGTGTGGTGACTGGCGCATGTATAAATCTGTCGTGGTCTGAAAGTCCTGCATTTCAAGAGTAATATCACGGGTGGTACTGTAGCAGGAGTGATCGTTCTCCTGATTCAGGTCTAAATTACTATCTGTGGATGAGTTAATGAAATGGATGAATGAAGTCGTCCCCGTAAAAAGGGTTGTGACGTGTGTGTAACTAAGTCGTACTCTTGACCCAAGATGGCGCTACTTACAAAACAAGAGGTGCACGATTGGCTTAAACCTATGGACTTTAGAAGTCAGTAGGTTTGTCTATGACAAGTGTCATTAGAAACAACAACAATTCACTATATTCAGAATAAACGTAGCTCATCACTAATATAATTTTCAGCAATCGAATCTGTAGAAATACAAATTAAAATCAAGCTGTACGTATAAAAAAATAGACCGTAAGTTGGGCAGCAGAACTCACAAAACACGAAAAAGTTTTGAAATTCTTTTAAGCAAGTAATTCTAAATTTCTTATTGTAAAATGAACTCTCAGATTGAGTGTCTTTCTGGTAATGTAGTGGAGTAAAAATTATTAGATTTTTTCTCCGGTTACTTTTATGAAACTTACTTCTTCAAATCAATTTTGCTTTTTTGCCCCCCGTATTCCTCTTAAAGCACATCATGATTGAATGGCAAATCCTATTTCCTTCAAACTGCGCTTTGAATTTCGAGTTTCTAGAATTTGGTTTGACTACTTTTTATGTTTCTTATTTCAGTAATAAACTCTATTTCATAAAAAAAACACAAAAAAAAAAACACTATGAATATTTTTGTGAACATTTTATATAACGTTGATGATTAAGCATGTGGTGTGTTGAATAAGATGAACTATAACTAACATAACGTGTTGAATATCTAAACGTATCGCTTAGATAATAATAAATTGAAAATCTAAGTTGAACTGTAACTAACATAACGTGTTGAATATCTAAATGTATCGTTTATATAATAATAAGTTGAAAATCTAAGCTGGACTATAACTAACATAACATGTTAAATATCTAAACGTATCGTTTAGATAAAAATAAATTGAAAATCTAAGTTGAACTATAACTAAGATAACGTATTGAATATCTAAACGCATCGTTTAGATAATAATAAATTTTGAAGCAAACATCCTCGTTTTGTTTCAAAACAGGTCATTAAAATAACCAATGATTAAAATCAATATAACATCAATAATTGATTTTATTAGGCTTTAACTCGGAATTAAATTCGAGTAATATCAATAACTTTATATTAAGCAGTATTTATTGAAGTTAAATATGTTCAATCTATCATTTTTGTTTGTGGAAGAAACATAGAACTTATTAGAAAAGTTATTTTTACATGTGTACTAAGGATATGATTTGATAAGCTCCTTACAAGAAAAATCTCAAAACGATAATAGGAACCGAATCCAATAAATGTGCCTTTTATTAAAAAAGAACGGCTTTTATTCACTTCATCGGACATAAAAACGCTACCAAGAAGCGGTGATACAGCCTACAAATAAAAAAATTGCGCAAGCCAAGAAAATTGAAAGAACTCGCAAAATACTGTAAAAGAAACTGTAATTCGTTCAGTTGAAAAACGAAGACAACTTCTTAAAAGCTAAGCCTCCCTGTCTATTTCAAGAGGTACTCACAGAATCATGACCTCTCTGCTACCCACTGGAGGAAAATCGTTCGATTTAAACTCTTGCTCTTCCTTCTTTTTTTTAATCACTTCCTAAATCCATTTATTTTCTTTTTTGTATTTTGCTCATCCATCTCAGCTTGATCGAAAAACAAATCCTATTTTTCTCCATCTCAACTTCTCAGTTCAGATCGAAGGATCTGTTGAATAGGTACAGAAAAATCTACTAAGATTATTATTTGTCTAACTATTTTTCTTTTTAACGATGTTCTTTTCCTTTAATTTTTCTCCATCTTTGTTTATTCATTTATGCACTTAAGTAATCGAGTTTCGAAATAACTTATCTTAAGTCGATCCTTCTTATTGAACAGTTTCGTCAAGTAAATTGATTTTAACAGCTAGAAACTTGAACTTTATTCTGAAATCAAACTTTTGATCAAATTACTTGGAAGAAATTGTTACTTAGATAAGCTGATATTTAATTTTAATCAAATTATCATGTAAAAAATAGGATCATACAAAGTATTTTCAACAGGCATGTTGCCATTCAACCCGAAGGAAACTATAAGGTACACTTTTTACAAGCAATTACCACTTTATGATGTAGCTAATAAGAATATTAAACAAAAACATGATTTTAATTTATGTTGTTTTAAAATAAACTTTTTAATCCTTTTTAATCTTTAAAAATCAATAAAAATTTTTTAAAGTTCTATTTTATCCTTTCCCACTGTCCCTCGGGGGGAGACATCTCGAAATGAGGACGAAATGCTTCTGGCATGGTGTTTGGATCTGGCCACCCTGGAGGTACACAAATAGTTGGGGGATCTGACTAATCCCATCGATGACGGGAGGGTTGTACCGTAGCTGGTGATGACCCTTAGGACTCAACCACAGTTCCCGCCAGTGTTGCTATTGCGGCGGTCAGGCCATTCAGCCTTTTGGTTTAAATCCATGTGCCTTCGTGGTGGATCGGAGAGTCAGTTGGTTGATTTATTTTTTTTCACTAGGCTTGGAACTTAATGACAATTATTTCATTATCTAAATATAGAACTATCTTACCTATATTCACCCTACAATGATGTTGAATCTAAAAACAAGAGGGTTCGGATTATTTCATTCCTAATGCCTATAAAAGCTATATTTAACATTTTTCAGGGATAAACGCAATTTTTTCACGTATTGTAAGAAACATTAGCTTACTTCGATTTTGATTGAAATTAGGAAAAAAAAACTGATATAATATATAATACTTTTACTACATTATTTTAACGATCCTTGCAATTAATTGCCCAAAATTGCGAATCGTCGCAACCCATCTTGGCACCTTTATAACGAAACTTGGTGATTGTGGCGTAATTTGAAATTTGCTAAGCAAGCCCGGGAATGCAACTATCTTGGAGGAAATTTAACATCTTATATATAAAGGCTCTTAGCAACCTTAGCGTCATTGAAAATCCAGTCAAGCAATCGTCAAATAAATCCCAAAATGTTACCACCGGGTTTAGTGAATGAGGCTTAATGATCAAGGTAATCTGAAAATCCCAGAGTGAACTCAGGACCAAATAAAGAAGATGCACATCATAATAATAAAAGGGTCACATCATAAAATTCAAAATCCTGAATAGAATAGATTAAATTCTTGATTCAATCTAATTTCAAAACTAATTACTTTACTTTTGTGTAGTAATAAGCTTTCAAATTATTCAAGAGAAACATTCATATTTTTATGAATTTTTATTTTTAAATTCATATAGACTTTGGACAACTGTATCTTCATGAGCTTCTATTACTCAAGAATACGTTAAATGCTAACTTTGGTAGCTTTAGAACCAATAGTCTCTCTTGTAAAGTGTTCTGAACAATTCTTAATCCTGCATGTATCATAATGTAATTTATAATTAGTATATTGTCATGCAAATAGTATTATATTAAACATACTAAATCATCAGTTTTTTGCAGTAAGTTTACAAGTTATTGATGAAACATTTCCATATTGTGATGAGATTTTGTTTCCAAATTCATATAGATTTTCAACAACTGTATCTTCGTGACCTCCTATTACTGAAGAAAAAGTCAAGTGCTAACTTTGGTAGCTTAATTACCAATCGTCTCTCCTGTGAAGTGCTCTGAACAATTCTTAATCATGCATGTATCATAATCCAATTTAAAATTAGTGTATCGTCAAGCAAATATTATCATGTTAAATATACTAAATCATCAGTTTTGTGCAATAAGTTTTCAAATTATCGAGGAGAAACATTCATATTGTTTAAAGAATTTTTATTTCTAAATTCATATAAATTTTGAATAATTGTACTTTCGTGAGCCCCTGTTATTCAGGAAAAAGTTAAGTGCTAGCGTTGGTAGCTTAAAATCCAATCTTCTCTCCTGGAAAGTGTTCTGAGCAATTACTTATCAGGCATGCCGTCGTCCTGGGATAGGGGTAGCGCGTCCTCCCCGTGATCTGGCATTCTGGGTTCGAGTCCCGGTTTGGGAATGGTTGTTCTTCCTTTGTTCTATATGTGAGATGTGTGAATGTACTTCCTGTAAAAAGGTATTGTGCAAGCGAATGAGTGATGCGTGAGTAGCAAAGTCGTACTCTTGGCCGTAGTTGACCCTATTATAAAAACAAGAGACGCTCCCCCACCGGCTTAAAATCGCTGTCTTCATAACAGCGTGTTTGTACATGTCAAGCGCCATAAGAAACACCAATTTATCATACATGTATCACAATGTAATTTATAATTAATATTTTATGATGTTAAATATGCTAAATCTTTATTTCTTTTCATTTTGTTTCAAAATTCTTCTGTACAGCTGAAAGTGCTTTCTAAACCACAGCATTTCAAATCGGAATTCCTAACATATAATCTATTCAACAACTCACTTTGAATAAGTGAGCCGACAATCCACAAACCAAATCTCACATCCCCCTAAATCACCCACTACGTAGTTCAATTATAGTAGACTCATTATGGATAATACTTCGTGCAGAACGAAATTCATTTCATACTTGGCCATTAATATTCGATCAGAGGGTTTGAGGAATTCGTTGGTTTTCCAGTTGACCAGAAAGTCTTTGTCAAGTCGACTAGGTTGCTTCAAATGCTGAATAACAAATGAAAGAAGAGGAGAAGAGATTAGATGTCTAGCATATTAATGGATTAAAGTTTCGGTAAGATAAGGTATTTGATCATAAAAAATATAAATATTTAAAATATTAAAAATTAAAAATTATTGCATATATAGCATAATATAATGTACTTCATTTTATTTTAGAATCTATCTTAGTAATTGCCAGAAAAAATAAATTTCAGTGTTCATTAGGTATTTCATTATTATTGTCTTTTAGATTTTTCCATCTGCTTAAACTTATTTAAGTGTTTACAGCAAATAATAATATAATTTGTTTAATTATTTATAAAAGTATTTTTGAAATAACATGAATCAACTACTTGTGGTTAACGTAGGTTGGTAACAGAATGCTTGTATGAGAAAATTAAATCAACTTTATAAATTTGCCACTAATAATAAGAAGGAAGATGTTACTATATTATCGAAATAAATCAGAATTTCCTTTATGCAGATAGATTTATCACATTCCATATGCAAAATCGTTTCACATTTAAATTATTAATCGGCAAAATTCTTCAAAAATCCTTTTATACCATTCTGTTCATTGCTAAAATTAAATTAGCTGTTCTTTATCGTATTCTCAAAATATTATATCATTTTTATGAAAATTTTTTCATCTAATATAAATATCCAAATGAATTCATTATCTTCCAAACTCAAACTTATTTCATCATTTTCTTACATTTTCACTTCTTGACTAATATAATGATTTCTGTCTTATGTAAGGTGTTCAACCGATGAAAGTACTATCCAATGTTTGCAAAGCTATTAAAAGAAAATAAACCAAAGTAAGGCCTTGTTAAGGCTGAACGTTTACATTTAATCAAGTTGTAAGCGTTCGATATGTGCTCTTCTAAAAACACGAAGGATATCGAGGATATAATTTATTTCAATTTTTCTTTTGTTTTATCTGGTGTGGAGCTTAAATACTTTAGATATTCGAGTAATTTTTTATATGCTCTATAACACCATTTAATCCAATTTATCTCTATCAACTAACGCTGGCGTACCTGACATGCGCATCTTCAATCTTTCAAAGCATCACGCCAAACATGTAGAAAAAAAAGTGGAATGAGTTTAATTTTATTAACGGCCCGTTTCTAAAGCACAACAGCTACTTTTGGACCGCCCTCGTAGTTTTTAACCTTCAGATGATTAGGACCATGCCTCAGCTAACAGACCTCTCTTTGAAAACGCGCACCAGACCCATTTAAACGATGGTTCTGCGGTGGGATCGAGACTCGAACAAGAAGCCCTCCGATTACGAAGCCAACATCTTACCAGTATGCCATCGAGGCCTGTACGATGAGTTATCATTCTTCTTGCTGGATTTGCATTGAACATATATTCCTAAGATGCTTTAATTCGATTCAATTTTATTTAATTTAATTCAATTTTAGTTTTGCTTTCCGGTATATCTTGTTTTCATTTTATTTTAATAGCTTTGCATAGATGGGATATTAATTTTTAACAGCTTTTATTTCAAAACTACACCACTTTTTTTTTTGTCAAACACGTATTTTTTTATAAAAATTACACGATAATAAATAATATAGTATTGCTCGAATACATATGGATATGCTAATACTTTAACGCATTCGCAGAGATTTCGCTTAAATTCAAAGGCATCAAAAATACGACTCCCGGATTTCAACTTCGAACTCATTAGTAACATAATCAACTGGAAATGCAGCCTGGGCCACTCAGACGATCTACTAAACTATTCTATCTCCTCCCCGGGGTGCTTCATGCATTAAACATAAGCTTAATTCTTCAAGCGTGTGATACCACACCAATGACTAAATTTTGCGGCATTTTTTTTGGAATAAAATGTAATTCGTGGCAAGGCTCTCGAGCCAGGGCGTGTCGACACTGGACGTTGATTGATTTTTATTTAGATGAAAATGTCAGTCACGCGGCCTGCGTTTTGCTTCCATCCTTTCCGAAAATAAAGATTATTTGACACTGGTTGTCATATTCCTACAAAACTGCTTAGTAATAGAAATACTTTTAAGAGATAAAAAAAATAATTGTATGGTATGATTTGTTGAGCATATATGTTTCTATTCAGGGAAAATATGATTTTTGAAGGAAACCTCAGTGATTGATAAGAGTTTGAAATTCATTAAAATAAAATGAAGATTGCTCTGTAAATATCTGATGGTTTTTTTTTCCTTAAATACAAAATTTTGAAACATGAGAAGATAGGGTATAATTTGTTCTGCACGTATGTTTCTAGTCAGGGAAAAATAGGATTTTTGAAGGAAACCTCATTGATAGATAAGAGTTTCAAATTCATAAAAATAAAATGATGGATAATCAGTAAATATATGTATTTTTATGTTCTCTTAAATAAAATATTTTCAAAGATTAGAAGAAACTGCCTGGCATAACTTGTTGAGCACATATGTTTCTGATCATGGAAAAATAGGATTTTTGAAGGAAACTTCATTGATTGATAAGAGTTTAAAGTTAATTAAAAATAAAATGATGAATAATCTGTAAATATCTGTTGGTTTTTTTCGATCTTAAATAAAATATTTTGAAAGATGAGAAGATATTGTTTGGCATGATTTGTTGAGTATATATGTTTCTAGCATGGAAAAATAGAATTTTTGAAGGGAAATTGATTGACAAATAAGAGTTTAAGATTAGTTAAAAATAAAAAGATGAATAACCTGTAAATATGCGTTATTGCTTTTTTCCCCCTTAAATAAAATACTCTGACAGATGAGAAGAAATTGCTTGGTATGATTTGTTGAGCACATATGCTACTTGTCATGGAAAAACAGGATTTTTGAAGGGAACTTCATTGACTAAAATGAGTTTAAGATTAAATTAAAAAAATAAAATGATGAATAATCTTTAAATATCTGTCGGATTTTTCCCTATAAATAAAGTATTTTGAAAGATGAGAAAAAATTGCCTAGTAGGATTTGTTGAGCATATA
>JAPMOR010101509.1:0-32019 GCA_026543865.1 Argiope aurantia
TAGCTCTACTGCTTGTCTTGTATAAAGATTCCAAGAATTCGTTAAATCGGAGAAGAAAGTCTTGGGTTTCTGTTCCCGTCAGGCAACTGAGAAGGTTATAATTGTTTTCTCAGTTCCGAGCTAACGAGCAGCTCTAAATGATTCATTCCGAGAAGCTGCGCATGGCGATTCAGCGAAATGTTTATAGCTTTTCCGATACTGGTTTCACATAGCAATGAATGGAATACTTTATCGCGAGGTTAAATATTAACAATAAAATTCAATATTTTCATGAGAGTTTGTTTAATCATTGAAATGATATAAAAAAAACATTTATTCTTGAAATTTATATTTCGTTTAAATTTGAATTCATTTATTCTTTGAAATACATTTCAGCATATTCTTTTAATATTTTTGAAACTGAGAAGTGATTGCTTAATAATTAAGTATGCATTAAAGTTCTGGTGTTAAAAAAAAATCGAATTCCACCTTTTCTTCTTGAATGCTTACATAATACATATTGAATGCAATATATATGGTATGGTGTTTACTCACTGAAATAGTATAAAAGTTTGGAGACTCGAATGTTGGCTCAGATCTAAACATCCATGTCTGCCCAAAAATATTATGAATTCTTATCCTAAAATATCTTCTACGTCTATCATACATAACAAATTAAGAACTTGAACTTGTAAAGCTTTCAGATATAAATTTAAACATTTTTAAAGCATCTTCAAATGATTTTTATAAAGGAATATCAGTTCTGTTTCAGACATGTAATAGTATAATTTATAACATTCCCTGTTTTGTATCAGAAAAGATAAATTCAACTTGAAAAATACTAGACTATGGATAGTTAAATATTTTTATAATATAAATATTTTATAATATAAATATTTTTATAAATATTTCCGAGTAGAAATAATTTATTTGGAATATCGTTTGGTTAAATGAATATTAAAAAAAAACACCATATCATTAAAAGATATTTACAAGAAATGTCTTTGTTGAAAAGAATATTTATCAATTGCAGCAAATGCATCGAAACTGCAGCATGTAGAGATGTAACTTATATTGAATATTGTTAAATTTGTCGAATTCTGTCAACCCAAATATTTATGATAATCTTTTTCTCCCATATCTCATATACAAGTTTCATCTGCAAAATAAAAATTTTCACAGACAAGTTCTATTGACACATGGTAAATACTATTTATAAGTTTATACCTAAAGCTTGTATTGCTATCATGTATATAAAACTTTTCTGAAAATGCTTATATATTTTACGTTACCATGTCTGAAAATATTACTACCGCGGATGTTTTCAGAGTATCGTTGAATTCTGAAAGGTAAATTTGAATTTAAATACAAGTACTGAAATAACACTTTAGAATCTCTAATTAGATGCTAAAACTCTTCTTGCGATATTTATTTTAAATCATTCGACTGGAATTTATGACATAGCTTGTTTCGAATTTTTAATAGTATCCGAGCAAAACGTGAAACTGAAATTTGTATTAAGCTTTTACAAGCTTTTGAGTGTGAAATAATATGCTAATGAAGATTTCTCTCCATTGATAGGAACGCTACATTATAATACATTTGCCTTGAATGTGAAAAGACGCTGTTTTGAATATTTCAATAATCACTTCTTCGAACTGTAAGCAATAATGAATTATGCATGTTGAATGAATTTTGAAAGTTTCTAAATCGTGAAATATAGAAAATTTTAAATTCTAAATAATAATGAAATTTAAATCCAAATTCTAAATTTAATTCAATTTTTTTTTATATCAAATAAATGCATGCGCAAGTTTTCTTTTAGAAAAAAATATAAAACAATTATACTACTTTACTAAACGAGTGAAAACTTTACAGATTTAGAATTCAAGTTTTCACATTTTTAATTAAATTGACTGAAAAAAGAACCATGTAAAAAAAAGTAACAAAAATGTTTTTCCTTTTTCTTATGCTCCAATATCTTGAAAATCACTTAAATCACTCGTGAAGATTTCAGACGTTATCAACTGTAAATTTCTAGAAAGTTTTAACAAAATAGAAGCGATGGGGTTCGAAAGGGATCATTACATTTGCTTGTTAATTAATCTTACTAATACCATCGGATTATTCTCTAGAATTTTATGTGAAAATCCCTGAATCATTCACAAGGGATTGGTTTAAATAAAAGTATTTGTAAATGTTTCATGCATTTTCTTTCATTTGTATTTAACTATTTTTCTCTCTATTTCTCGTTTTTTTCATTATAAAAATAATATTTTTTTTTCCATCCATCCAAATCAAAAAATAACCTTTAGGCTCTAAAATGGGGTGGTAGGTGGTGCATAAATGATATAAAAATATTTCGAATGCTATATTAAATGTTTTGGAGAGATGTGTCGACTGTAACAAACTAATACTTTATAAAGTACTTCAACTAATAATACTTGTTAGTTAAAAATGTGCAAATTTGATTCGAAATTGTAATTGAAGTAAAAACTTTTTAATATAAATTATTATAAAAATTTTAAAAAATAGCATGAAACTTTATATCATGACACAAATCATGAATCATAAGTTATTCCAAATGAGTATCTAGACTAAAAGGTTAATAATTTGCCATTTAAGATTTGGTAATAATTGCCTAGAATACTATGAGGCCGCGGATTGTGATGATCATTTATTTGTAGGAACAGAATCAGTAAAATCCAAAACAGACAAAACCATTATTTCCATATCAATTATTCTAAATCCCAATTAGTTTTAGACCCATTAATAGTTAGTTCGTTTTAATCCGATTAATTAAATTTCATTAATTAGTTTAGCTGTCCGTCCAAAATAGTACAAAAAATAAAATTTATAGAGTCTAAATATAATCACTAATGTTAAATTAAAGAGAAATCAATATCAAATAATAATTCAGAAAATAAATGAACAATTAAAATTGCCTTTACATTTTTATTCTTTTCTGAAGACGCCTCTAGGAATATGGAACATGGCTGGGATGGAGAAGAGAGGGATCTAGATATTATTATTCGAAAAAGAAACAATGCTGTAAAGAATTTTAATGATTCAGTAGGTATTGTTACGAAATATTCTTTACCGGGGTTCGTTTGGATAGTGGGAGTGATATGGTGTGTAGAACGCTCAATTAGCAGGCAGAAGTAGAATAAAAACAACGACGTTTATTTACACGAAGACACACAGGACAGCACAAAGCGACAACTATATACAGCACAGAAGACGATTATCTTCACCCGAGACGTGTAGCATACACAGCAGCATACAACCAGAATCTACTGCAGACAGTAGCGCACAGCTCAGTTCAGCACGAGCTTGACTCCGTCGCTGCTCACCGTAGTTTCCGCCTTCTCCGCTCCGTCTTCGGACTTCTCCGTCGTCCCGACTACTGGCTTCATCGTCCCCCAACTCGGACTTGACTCATAGTTGTGAGAGGGATTACGGCTCATTGGGGCCGCAGGCCCCACCATCCGTAAATCTAACAGGTGAGAACTTTAGGGTGATGGAACTGACCTTATTAATTACAGTGCATCAGGAATGGGTTATTTTAATTTGAAGTCAAAATTTTCCTTGAGTGTAAAGAAAAGGAGAAAAAAGAAAAATTTAAAAAATGAAAGGAATAGCAAAAATGTGAACACGAAAGTTACACATTGTTATCATTACTGAATATGGGCAAAAGTTCCATTAGAATTGCAAGTTTGTCTAAGTGGTTGTTAGCATTTCTGAGTTGCTTAGCGATTTTTCGAATGTCATAACCATTGAAGAGAGTTCTGAATTCATTAATCACATATTTTATATCCGCAAGGTCTGTGACATTATCTTTGGGGAAATAAATTGTTTCCTGAGCATTGATTGCTTCATTTTTATCAGGCATTTTGTTTGGGTGGGGATGATCAGCTGGGGGTGATTCATTCCTTACGATATTTGCATATGAAATGCTGGGGTTGACATAATTGCTTTTGGCAAGAGTTTTAAAAGTTCTTTTTGGTTTGGGAAATTTCTCGCACCCGCGGTAAGAGGCGTAATGTTCTTTGCCGCAATTAATGCAGACAGGTTTTTCCGGGGGTGTAATGCATTGATCTTTATGATGATTGCCGCCGCATTTAATGCATCTCGATTTCATTTGGCAGGACGCAGCACTATGGTGCCAATAATTACAATTGTAGCATTGAATGCTTCCTGTTTTTCTGACAAATTTTTCAACCTTTATTTTAAGATAGAGTAGTGATCGGACTTGACTTTCTGGCAGCCGCAGCCCCTTTTATAGGTCTCAGGAGGCGGGGCTAGAAGCCTCTCAACCAATCAGGAACGTTCGAGGCGTATCTCGGTTCCTACTGGACGGATCGGGAAAATTCTCAAAGTTTCGGGTATTATCTATTTTGGCGCCAAAGTCTCCAAATTGTTCGCCAAGTCGCCAAATGGTCGCCAAGTTTGTCGCCAAGCTCTGGGACCCCTGACACACACCTGGACTTCGTCCTATTCAGATGACTGTAAAACTTTCTTTCCAATGATGGAACAAACTATGCTGGGAAGCCGAATTGCAGTTTGTAACAGTATAATTTGTTGTTGTTTTTCTCTTCAGAGATAATTTGTGACATAATAAATGAAAATTGCAAAAACGCCCTAGTTTTGTCTCTATGGTTGGTGTTGCTATGTACCAATGAGACCTCATTCCCAGGGTCCTTCTTCCTTCCCTCACGTCAGAACATCACTGATGAGAACCTTCCCCTTTAAGAACTTTAGGAAATGTACTATCTAAGGGCATTTTAAGCAGAAAAAAAAAGAAAACATAGACAGGAAAAATGAGATGTGAGGTTATCAAAGGACATCGACAAAATCCGAGTCAACAGAAGAAAATAAAGACAAATTGTTTGAGCAATAAATCGACGATAATCGAAGACAATTACGTCATCAGTCTTTACGTAACTGATTCCTGGAAAAAACATTTAATATTTAAAGGCGATCAACGAAATAGGGCAAAGAAATGATGATTGTTTAGATGTATTGCTAATTAGGAATATTGTTTACAAATTAGTAGAGGCATCTCTTTTTAGCGATATAAACGGTAATATTTTCTGTACATATATTAATATTCAAACTTGGGGGGGGGGCTGAAATAAATGTCTTCTTCAACTATGTTCAGCTACGTGGAATTTTCAAAACTTAAAATATTTATAAATTTATCAATGTTTTTATGTATAATAATATACTAAAATGGCAGTAAAATCATAAGAATAGAGTTTTAACATTATATTCTACATTTAAAGTAATTTAACGCATCTAAAATTATGATTCGATGGTAAGTGGCTTTGCAAGTGTCATTTAAACGATATGTAAAGTAGAATTTCATGGGATAAAGTAATGTAAAATATCAGAAATAGAGCACGAAAGTAAGGAAAATTGGATTACGATGTCTTCATTTAAAAAATTTATTAGCCGATCCTATGTTTTTTTATCAATAATTACTATCCCCAATCTTCATACCCAAAACTTACTTTTTATAGAAATTTCTGAAATATTCTGTAATATTATATATTGCAGTCAAAATAAGTATGAAAAATATTGCTTTATTCTTTCCTATATTATTTCCAAATTCTGAAGATATTCCCCGACTTTGAAAATTTTCTGTCACTTTTCTTGCAAAAGAGCAGTTTCCGTTGTAAGAAATGATTCAATTTAAAATGGGTGAAAGTTTTGGAAGATGTTCTGAATTCAGAATAAGAAACCAGAGAAATAAAATTTTGGAAAATTCAAGATATGGACTGGAAGAAAAGTTTTTCAAATTGGAATTTTTATTCGCAGAAATTTTCATATTGATCTAAGTTCTTCAAACTTTTTTGAATATAACTAACTGAAGTGGTCTCCCTAAAACTTTCTAACATGTTTTCTGATAATGATGTTGTCTTTTTGCATGGCATTGGCGAGAAATAACTGTGAAATATAAACATTTGGTGTAACTTTAGCATTTTTACTGAATCTCACATGTAATCCTTGGCGAGTTATTATTTTTTTGGCGATTACTCCTTCATTTGCGATTAATAGAATACATAATCCGAAGATCAAATTTGTGTTTTAGACAAATTAGTTTGGTAAATAATATACCGATTGAAAACAAGTTTTACACAAAGCTACAACTGTAGCCACAAAATTACATACCAAATTTCATATATTTAAATCATTACGTTTTTGATATCGCGTTTATATGTTTCTGAAATTACAAACTGATAAACGGTTAATCAGTTATTGAATTTGGAACAAAAATTTATAGATGTCTAAATTATAGATATTAAATCAATTTTATAAATTTTATCAATCTAACTGTCTTCGTTTTGTAGATATCGTGCAAATTTTTATTCGGACGCCGGATAGCTACAAACTTCCTCTGAACGTATTTTGTACAGAATTTGTTAGAAATTTACAAATTTCATCCATCTAGCTCAAATCTTTATTGAGTTACAGACGAACAGTTTCCAAAAATATGTTTTTCGAACTCATTGAAGTTTTAAAATATGGAGATTCATCAAGATCCCTCTTTCGAATTTTTTGACAATTTCTATACTTCTTCTGTATTTCGTATGCGAGAAATTAAAATGTTTAATAAAGTAAAGCTTTCAATCTACTGCAATTTTGATTTATAAAGCCTCTTAGCTTTACGATGCATTCTAGTGCCGTTTCTTCAAACCACAAAGAGACCGTAACAATGCAAGACTAGATGAGCAAGGTTACTTAAACATATAATTACCGCACTAATTCAGATTATGATATTACTTTCCTATAAAAGTTATAATATTGCGTAAGAGAACATTATCAGCAACGATGTTAGGTAAGGCTTAAAGTCCTTTTGATTCTTTCAGAAAAAGGTATGAAGAGAACGATCATTTAGTTTTACGAAACGTTCTTAGCAAGTCTTTCATAACAGAAGATTTTGTTCAAAGAGTAGAAAAAAATCATTCGAAAGAAATATAGAATTCTAGAATCCCATGCAAAAAATTTGTCAAAGAGCATGCCAAAATTGTGATCTTGATGGATGAAAATTGAAACAATCCTGCTCTCTATTTTTTTTTTCTCAACTGGAAACTCAAAGATCTTTAAAGGAAAGTTGCAGTCGACCTGCCATCATCGGCGAAAAGGTTTTTCGAAAATGTTGTCAGAAATGATCCATTGATGTGAAAAATGTGAGGATGTTCGTTGCAGAAAAGCCATCATGCTTTTACAGAACTTTTGGTAATAAATTAATTTTATTCGCACGTCTTTTTTAATGACCCACTGGATATTGAAAAAAAATTGGCCCTTATACTAACACTTTTTATTTAGAGTGTGTTGGGCATCTAGACATCTAATTTGGTTTCGAAAGTTGATTTTTTTTATATTCGTTTTGTTTGATCATGAAGAGAAAAAAATGTGTTTGTTCGTTTCCCATTTTCACTCTCACATGTCTGAATTTATATTACAATTATAAATTAAAATATTATTAATTATTTTATCTTAATTTCTATTAAGCAACGACTTGAAGTGATTCTATTCTTTCCATTCGAAATTTTTTAATGCTATTTTTTAATGAAATTTTTATTTCAAACTTCATTTCGTCCAATGAGCGATTCAAAACTTGTAGCTGAAAATTAATAATAATTCAATTTTATTATATTAAAGAGAGATTATAAGTGGTGAAGTTAGTTTCTTCTTATAAGAATGAAAGAAAAAAGGATTTTAACCAATGTAAATTAAGAGGGTTGATATATGACTTCAAGTATAGATAATGGCTTAAAATGTAATTTAAAAGCCCAAATGGAATTATATTTTTTAAAACTTTCATTAAAAATAATTAGTTGGATTCTGTATTGCTGCTATTATTATTGTTACGTGGATACTGTTTTTCCAAAATTGAATGAATAGACGAATAAATAAAACAGGTTACATCTCCATTTTTTTTCTTATTTACTTAAATCCGATGTCGATAGTTTCATTTCCTATGATTCATTTATCTTTATTTTGATCAATAAAAATAAATGAATTACAAAAACAAATAATTATCCCCAGCAGAATTATTTTGAACTTAAAATGTATTCAGTTAACCTGAAAAAATGTGGAATGAACCCCCCTCCGCGAGTCATGCCCAACAACTAAACACTTTGATGTGGGTAAAAAATACTTTAAAAAAACTTTAAATATATTTAAAATCATCGTGATTGCTTAAATCATATACTTTAAGATTCATTTATAATTTTTTTCAGAAATGCCGAAAAGGGGGGAATTTATAAGATAGTGTAATTTAAGAATAATTCAATCTAAATAATATTTGTTATCATGCTGCATACATAGAAGTCCACTCTGATCATGAAATAAAATCTACTTTAGGAAACCTTAGATAAGCGTATATACTTCAGTTGTTAAAGTTCTCATTTTTCAGAAAAAGATGAAATGAAATAAAAGATATTAAAGAACGTCGTTTTATATATATTTCAAGCAATGACTCTATTTCTGAATTAAGATATCTGAATTTTATATGTCTTTGGTTCTATTAGATATATTTAGTAAGAGTACTAAATATATCTAATAGTACTGCATCGTTATAAAGCACAAAGGTTCCATACTTGTGTGATTATAACCGACCAGATTATGAAAATCAGAATATCCATGTTTGAATCCCACGACCCCTGCTTTTTCTTTTTCCTTTCCTTTAACCTCGATCATTACAGGGGCCGCGGTGGCGTGGTGGTAAGGTCTTGGTCTCGGAACCGGAGGGTTTCAGGTTCGAGACCCGATTCCACCGAAGAACCGTCGTGTAAGGGGATCTGTTGCACGTTAAATCCGTCATGACCAAATGTCCTCCCGCTGGTGTGGTGTGGAGAGGGGGATGCCACTCAGGTGTCGTCCTCGTCATCTGAGCGTGGTTCAAAATTACGAGGTCCGTCCCAAAATAGCCCTAGTGTTGCTTCAAACGGGACGTTAATATAACTGAACTGAACATCGATCATTACAGACACACAGCTTAAATTCAGGGAAGAAAAATAAATCACTATTAGCCTCTTATATGGAAGGAACAATAAAATTCTGTTTTTGTGCATCGAAAATTTTTCTGGGATTCGAGGCACTAGGATTTAAACGATGAGAGATCATTCCGATAGCCAACACGGGGAAGATCAGACAGTCATTGCGTGGTGTTTCCTCGAAGCGGCCATTTATTGATATAAAATAAACTAAATTCAAAGTTTCATAAGTCAGTTTCGGTCTCAGAAAATTAAAACGTTTTTGTTTCAAATAGTGTGTCAGCATTATTTTTCTAAATATGACTCAAAATATCACTTGATTATATTCGAATCTGTATTTCATAATTATGAAACTATTACTAATGAATCTAGCGTTTCAAAGAACATAAAATATCCTTTTTATAGCATTTAAAGAATTTCCCCCCATTAAAATATCTATAAAAAAATTAATTATATGGATTCTCCCTTCAGATTAATCTTTTAGATCATTTCTTTATTAGCAAGGAGGGTTTTTTTTTTAACCAAGGCACAGTGTTCTAGGTACTTCCAATTATTTAATGATATTAGATGCAGACGAAGGATTCATCTATTTATTATCTTTTTCTTCCACAGTAAAAATTAAAATTTTAATTAAACTATGTCCCCTGTTCATGTAATTTAAGTCAATAAATTTAATTACTTAAACGTTAAATAGCTTCTCCATCAACAAAATAACCTCACATTGTTTTGGATTTAGAGTATTTTAGGACATTTGAGATAGACATCAAGTTTGGTAATCTACGATAGCGGAATAATATCATGCAAATCTCCTGTCATTGACAAACGATGAATTTGGGTTGTAGACATTAAGATTACCCTCAATAAATTAATCCCAATCGCTACTTGATCCTACCTCTGTCATATATCAACTCTTCTAACAGAAATTCATGCTCAATATCCCCTATTTAATCAGTCCTCTTTGGAACGAGGAGACTGAAAATAAATAGATTCTTCTTGCCAAATAATATCTGTTTCAAGAAGGAGTGTAACCTGAGGAAAATGATATTGATGTAAAAAGTGGAATTGCGATAGGATTAAATAAAACATTTAATCTTCTTATAAAGAGAACAAAATATAATTGTTTGAAGAATGAATTTTCTGAATTTATGAAGGTAACCAATTTTGGAATGTAAAATAGAAATGATTTGTCGCTAGGAAAATTTCATTGTGGAATTTTATTAATTAATGGGTTAGATTTGAATTTATCATATGTCAAATGATAGAGATAAACTGATAAAAAAACCAGTAACTATAAATTCATTTCTTATTTCGTCTCGTTGGTCGCTCGGAATAGTCTCAGGCTCGAACACCAAAAATTATTAGTTCGTGATTCAATGACATTGATGATTCATGTATGTTCCAGCTTTGTAGGCTTCAGTATACCTGTTAGTGCGTTATCAATGCTTATGGATAGTGTCCTAATCAGATGCACACTAGTCCAAAATAGTCTCATGTAGTCAACTAGCAGGAATTGTCTCTCCAAAACTTTCTCGCATCTATTCTAATAAATGTATTATCCCAGAGAAAGCCTTGTGTGTCATTGGCTTACAATATTTACTAAATATTAAGCTTTGGAGTGAATTGGCGAGTGTTTTGGCGATTAGTCATTGGCATGTAGTTAATAGTTTCCGAAAATCGAATTTGTGTTTTAGACACGTTTTCTCCACAAGATTGAAACAGAAATTTGACACGAAACTTTCCGCGTAGTAATAAAAAATCATATATCACATTTGATGTATTTATGTTTGTGTAAGTACACATAGACAGATAGTCAACTTCTTGACAGATTTGATTCCAAATCTGATAGATACCTACATTTTAGATGCTAAATTGATGTGCCAAATTTTATCCATCGAGTACTCTGTTTTTTTCAATTATAGAGTTAGCCCATATTTGATCAGCCAGGCGGAGATATTTCCTCCATTGGATTGGAATGTCCTCCAGTTGGTGCAGTACAGAGGTGTGAAAAGTATGGGTTCAGGCTCAGGAATCCATCTTGTTATTTAATATTGCTTGAAGGCGAAGAAATCTGGCTCAAAATCTCGTTAACATAGCTTTAAAGATATTGAGAGGGAAAAATTAATCAGGCCTAGGCATTCTTCTCGCAATATTGTTTGTTTATGAAATAACGTGAAGTATTTTTGAAATAAATAAATACTTTTGTGTATTTGAAAGAAATAATTGCATCTGTTGGTGGCCATGGTTTTCCTCCTTGATATGGTGCACTCTTACTCAGAAAGTCGTCAAAAATTCAGATCTTCTAGTTAAATATGATATAATTTACCTTATAAAGCAGAGCTTCCCTTTTTTCCCTATGTGATGCATCTTATTACATCTTTACACTACCAAAATTATGTATTTTAAATATTGTTAACTCAAAATATTACTTAAAAGGAAGAATAGCAACCAAATGACAAACCCTCACTAGAATCAAAAATTCTAAAAATTGTGCAAAAATTAATGGAAATCGTATCAGTAGGTTGAAATAATACAGAGAAACTTTTCAAACAGTCTATGCACGGATACAGTGTATTTTTTCTTTTCCAAGAATTGGTTCCTTTTTGCTTAGCCTTTCATCTAATTTCATGATTTTTGTATGGAACTGTATTTCACAAATGTATCAACGGATGAATCCTCATGGCTAAATTATGCCATGATTTAGTTATCCCTGATAAAAGTCGAACGTGTCTTCTAATGCATTATCATATTATATTATTTATATGAGATTCGAAAAATAAAAGAAGAATATTAAATTAAATAATTTAGTGGCAACGCTAACGTAACATGAGGTGGCAAAATTTAGAGTTCCGATTTTTGATATTTTTTTTATTTATTTCATCATCTGTATATTTTATGGAGAGCAGAAATTGTTCCTGAATGAAATGAAAGTATGACATACAAGATTTAAACCTTATCCAAAACGAAATCCATTAGGATAAATGTGCGAAAAGCAGCGAAAAAGATGCCATAGTTTCGACTGTGTTATTGTTAATTCTAAAATGTAAGCACCTGTCTTTTTAGGCAGCCATTTTGTCAGTTATGTTGACATTTTTGATTTCCAGTGTGCCTTTGAATCTATCTCTGAACTGATTTCTGATACGAAAGAATTTAAAATTTGGTTTCTGATTTGAAGATTTGAACTTATTTACTTTTGCCTGTTCCACAACAGTGGAGGTTCTACGGCATCAGTTATTTGGTGTTGAAACTGAATTTTTCAATCTCCTTTCCACAGTCTGGAAAAGAAAATACTTAATTTCAAATTCGGCCAATCTGCTCCTAATTTGGAAAACTGTTAATATTGGAATGAAAGAACCTCCCTTCCATTACCGTGTAGAAAATTGTGATTGTGAGATTCAAAGCTAACTTTTCTGTGTTAGCTGTCATTTTCAAGCCATATATATAGATTTTAATTGCTGACATCTATGGATATTTTGGAAATTATTAGAGATCATTGTTTTAATCCAGCTGTAATCATTTTCCAGAATTTTATTTTAAATCATAGAAGAATTTAAAAGTTTTTGCAATTTTAATTAGATATGAAACTTTGAACTCTTGGACAAAAGAACTTAGAGCCTTAGTGCTGGGATACGTTTTGCAAATCTGCAATTTGGACCTTGAAGTTTTGGACATCGTGAATTTCCTCATCAAAATGTAAGTTTTTAAAAATGTTATATATAGTTATATAAATGTCATTATTGTTATTATATTTTATTGTTATATAAATTCCAAATATTACAAGGTTATTTGGCAAAAAGATATAATTTAAGCTAGTGTTATTAAAGAATAAAAGAAAACTAATGATTAGGCTAAATCATGAAAACAACTTTTATATGATAGGAACCATTTATTACTTAACTATTTTACTTTCGATTAGAAAAAAAATCGTAGGAAAAATATAAATAAATAGTAAAATAAAGATATGGTTGTGGATATTCCCGACGAAAAACGAATAATTTAACTACAGGATATCTTTATGCAGCAAAATTTGATTCATATTTTTAGAGTTAAAAACTACATAAACATAGTTATAAAAATTAATTTAATACATTTATTAAAGAGCGCCAAATACATCTCCATCTCAATGCGTTATCTTTTCAGTCAAGAGATAATCTACCTAGATACAACATTGTCAGATATCACAAAAACGTTGCATAATATATTCTGCTCTTTAGAATCTCAATTTGAATAGAATTTAGGATTTAGTTTTAAATTAGAAATTAACTATTAATACAATTATGAAAACTAAATGTCAAACTAAACGAGATAATAGTGAAATATCAGGTGAGACCACAGAATGAGAAATAAATTTTACAAGCTGACACCTCCTTCTAGAAACAAAACATTAAACATGCAATATATAGATTCTAATTTCAGAAACAATTCACAATATTACGATAAGGACACCTTTGGTGAAATTGTACTGTAAGCTTGATTTTAATAATTGGAACAGTTCAGCGAGCATTCAGAGGCCACTTGACCTTTCCAGTATCTATTCCAAAACTGCCTCTAAGGGCAACCAAACTTATTGCTCCAATAGCTTCACATCCATCAAGATTAATTTTGGGAATGGTGCAATTTCTGGTTAGAATTTCGGAATCCGTGTACTACTACCTCAAGGGTGTGACTGGAGCGCTTAATGGTTGCGAGACCCTTCTATCTCTGTTGAATTGCCTGGATAGCTGAACGATTTCAGACGGATGTTTAGTGCACAGTTACAATTTGTAGTATTCTAGTCAATGATTTACTTGATAAGATTTCGGGGTATTTTGATGCCTGAGATGCAGTTGAATAAATTACTTGTTAATGGTATTGCTGTGTTCGTAATTGCTTTTCCAAACCTTTTCAAATCGATGCTCTTTTAAGAAACTGAAAATCGTTGTTGTGTACCATTTGCTTTAATACTAATAGTATAAATAAATGGGATGCATATCAGAATATTAAAGGCATTTGAGTAACGTGGAATTACATTGATCTGATAAAAATTAATGTATTTATAATGGATAATTTCATGTAAGTATTAATTTACCAAAATGTAAAATCAAGCGATTTCCTGGTTGTTCAAAAACAAGTCTTTCTTCTATAATAAAAAAAATTATATTCTTCTATTTTCGTATTAAAATACAAAACTTTTATCGTAGTATATATTTTACTTGATAAACGTATAATTATGCATTACTCGAAATTTTAATATATATTTTAATATAGACAGAACCGTTTTATTAGTAATGGTATCCGTTTAAAAGATTTTTGGGAGATAGCTTTCCCTCCCCCCCGCGCACACAACTTTTACAATGTATTGGTAATCTTGATCTTTTAAAAGATGCTTGTATAGATAAATTTGTTTTTGAATTTCCGTTTTTAGGGTTTTGATTTGATACAAACGCTATTCTTGAATAATACCAAAATTTGGAAGAGAACACTGAAACATGTGGTTAGCGTAGTTATCCAGGTTAGCCAGGTTAGCTGAATCCAGGTTAGCATAGCCAAACCTGGATTCTGAGTTATCAAGCAAAGCGCTCTCTCCGCATAACTAAAATTGGAATTTCTGGCATAAAAAACCAAACCAAAAGAAATCAAACATTATCACAATGAATCCTGTTTGAAATGTATATTTTGCACTTAAAAGAAGTTTTCTTTCCTGATATAATTTCAGTATCCTTAAAATAATATTACTATAATTAAATTTAATTAGCTATCTATTATTTGTATGCATTAATATTAACTGCCAATTTCATTGTGGTTAGGGGGAGAGAGTTCTTTCACAAATGCATGTTTCATTTGCTAGCTCCTCCGGTGTCAACAATACAACAAAAGATTCTTGAGTTAAATGTAACCATAACACTTGCTCTGTTTTCTCCTCTGTTTTTTTAGAGCATTACTTATGACATAAGATATATTAAGAGGGAAATTAGTAGGATGTCACCTGGCTTCTTAATAAGAGCTTCAGAAATAAATTCTTTTCTGAATTTTTTTTTAATAAAGAGAAATCACATTATTAATTTAACCAAACCATTATTAAAAAATAATTAAAACAAAAATGGTTATTTCTTATAATATTAAAAAAAAACTAATAGACGGTGCATAGTTTTATTGGATAACTGAAATTGCAGTGTATATTTGAAGCTTCACACCCCTACAAACTACCTCGGTATTCCTGCAGTAGAAAGTAAGGGAACCTATGAACTTGATTTGAATCAAAAGACACACACGAATCAGTAGCAAAGTTATATTTACTTTTCAGTCCTGAATCCGAGATTGAAATCAGTTCACCTTGGACTATATAATTTGTCGTACGTTCTTCAGGAATGAATTTATCTTCCCCTGCCGACTTACACCATGTAAATTAAGAACAGTTACCGCTTCTGGTGATCAAAAGACATTCAACTTTTATCTTAATTTAATGGAGGCAGGGGATAGGCCATTTCTTGACATTTCATCACAATCTGCATTTTAACCACTCATTTGAGATTTCATTTGCATGTATTTCAAATGCTCAAATTACGCTTTTTAAGCTTTTATCTAGATGCATTTTTAAAAAAAATGTATTAATTCACTAAAATATTAAAAATTCCTAAGTAAAACATGCTAAAATACTGATAGATTATTGAATTGAAATTCATTCATATTGAGAGTTGACTTAATATATCGCCGAGTAAGAGAGCTTATAATATTCTTATTTTCTATGTAAATTTCAATATTTTCTTCTGATAAATCTATTGAGGAATATATTTATAGAAATCAATTTTTTTTTTAAATACAGATTTGTAAGTTTATTTTGCATTGGTAAATATTTAAGCACATAGATCCTTTTCCATTTAAACTGAGAAAATAAAGAGCGAATATGTGAATTTTGAGGAATTGAACACTCTCCTTTTCTATTCACTGTATGTACATAATACATAACATAACGCCATCCTGTGCCCCCGGTGCCTATAACACTAAGTTATCTAACCAGTTGGATAAGCACAAGATGGAAGGAAGGAAAAAAAAGAAATTGTTGGTATAAAGAAAGAGACGACAGACCATCCGGGGTTCTCCAGAGAATCCCATCGGTGTCGAATCCTACGCGACTGTAATTTTTTGGTGAAGGAATAACTGGATGGAGGAGACAAGAATACTGAAACAAATGGTCACTATGGGTTGAACTTACAGGGAAACGAAATTACCTACTGAAAAAAATTGATAAGTTACATTGAGAATATCTGTATGACATGTATAAGCATATAAATAATCACTGAAGAGTCAGAAATCTGTAACGTCCGTCTGAGTCTTGTGGTTTTGGTTTCCTTCGTGAGAACTGCACTTTTGAGGGACTTTTGAAGTTATAATTTCGGCTGATTTTGACAAGAGGCATTCTGGTCTCAGCTATTGTGTAGTCTTGAAAAGGTCTTGGTATTTATGAATATGGTTTACTATGGAGTGGATCTTTCCGCGTGATAGGGTATTCGATGCAACTCTCCTGTACCATTCTTCCTCCAGATTTGTTTCTGGCTTTCTCATGTGCCATGAGACAGTCAGTAGGCATTCGGTGGCATATGTACATAATACAGAGAACAGAAAATTATCTTCATCTTTTTTTATTTCAATATATTCCTACTTTGAACCAATCATGCTATTGACCTTAATAAAGAATGTTATATCCGACCACAGCCATCGATGTAGGGTCTATTTATTTCAACGCAATGGTTTTGAAGCATTATATGTCAGTGCCCCATTTTTATAACCCATTTTAACTTCTCTTCATATCTTTTCAGTTCTATTCATTTTCAGAATCTTCTGCTCTCGTTGCGAAAGTGAAGCCGCATCAAATATCATAATTTTTCTGTTTATTGCTCGTTTATTCCAATACACAACCCTTTTGTCTTTCCATTTGTGCTGGAAGGTGCTGTATCTCTCAATGGAACGGTATAGATGTTCAATGAAACAGTGGAAATCTGCCGATGAAACCTCTTTATTTCCAGCTAGTAATCAGGGTTTATAACGGCATTTTTAAAACTGATTCCAATCAGTTGACTAGGTAGAGAATATCAGTAAAGATGAAGTTCAAAGGATAACTTGTTATATGAAATGTCGCTACTGAACAATCAGTATATGAAATGTCACTACAATTTGACATGTATATGAAATGCTGTTAAATGAAATGTTACTACAATGTAACTAAAACCGAAGTTTGAACAAAATTAACCTATTCACTACTGATCCGGCCCAATTGGCCATGCAAATTCTATCCGGGCAGGTTGGTTTCTGTTTCAAAAGAGGGATGCAAAATTTAAAACGAGTTATGACTCAATGATGTACACATTTTATAACCTGCACCCCTCCTTTGAAATTAAAACCAATCCACAAGGATAGAAGTTGCATGGCTCTGTTAGTAGTGAAAATGTTAAAGTTAGAATGATCGTAAAATAGACTTTCGGATAATGCATGGCTAAATAAAAGCATTGAATGAAAAGAAATAAGCTTTAATCTCTTAATAATGAAAGTAAAATATATTAAAGATTATTATTCGAAACAAAATGTGTTGGGTTTTCAAATTATTGACTTATGATAAGCTGTTAATTTTTTAATAAATTTTACACAAAAGAAAAATTTCATTTCCCTTTCTACCTTTATTTGTTTATGAGAAAGCAGGAAGTTATAATGCTAAGAATGAATTAAATATCGAATAAATAGGCTTATTGTAAAATTTTATCATATCTTTATTGTAGTGTACATTTTGAACCGAGGCTGATTTTATATTAAAATCTCTATTTTAAGCAGAGTGTTTAGGAATTTTACCAATAAGTTCGGATTGGGTAATCAAGATCTAATACAACTTATTCAACTAAAAAGTGTTATATATTCGAATCATTGACGCAAGATAAGATAATAATCTGAACCATCTCATTTGGTTCAGATATCCGCTGTTTTGTACTTATTAAATACAAAATTGGGTGTCAAACATCCTTTCCCGCCCTTATAACGATGCATACCAGTTTGAAAAGATAAAGTATGATATATAGGTCAAATGTTATGACTAATATTTTACTACGATTCAAAATAATCTTCGAGTTGTTTCAGAACGAGTCTTCGATCTTACTATAAACGTTAAGAAGACACGAATTATTCAATTCCTTTTTATTCAGCAGTATATTCTATCTGAAGTAAAATCTTTCTGAAAATTTAAGTTATTCTTTCTAAAAACACTACCCAAAATATCCAAATAAAAATTTAAACAATTATTTATAATATTATTGGGCAATACTTATAATAAGGAATTGTTAAATGGAATTATTGTTATATAAATTACATTCACAGTATTTATTTAAAATCTTTTATTGTGAATCATTTTTTTTCTTCATATTCTTAGTAGTTAGAGAAAAGTGAAAGCAAAATTAATACATTTAAGCAGACATCTGTCGCATGTTAAAAAGTAAAACTGGAACCAGAAAGATGTGATCATCACGATACATCAAATAATCGCACACCTATTTAAGCCAAAAACATATTGGGTTGTTCGGAAAGTAATTTCGTTTTTTCCCGACAGAGGATTTAATTGCATTTTTTTGCACCCAACTTCACATTTAAGCCGTACAATTTTTATATGCTTTGAGAGCTCATATAACAAGGCTTGTGTGTGAAAAATTCCAATTAATTCTACGCAGTAGTTTTTGGTTGGTGCCCTTTTAAATATGGAGAACGATAAGCAGCTTTTTCGACATATCTTACTGTTTTACTACAGAAAGGGTAAAAATGCTGTTCAAGCCAGAAAGAAATGGACCGATGTGTATGGAGAAGGTGTGTATGGCGATGTGTATGGAGAAGTACGCCAGTGCCAGAACTGGTTCGCTAAATTTTTTAAACGGTAAAACCTTCACCTCAAATGATGAGGTCAAAAATCACCTCGACCAGTTTTTTGGCAGCAAAGGCCAAAAATTTTATGAGCGTGGAATTATGCTACTACCAGAAAAATAGCAAAAGGTGTTGCACCAGAACGGCCAATATACAATTTAATAAAGTATTTGTTTATTATACGAAAACTGTCTTTCCACAAAAAAAACCGAAATTACTTTCCGAACAACCCAATATTTTGCATTCTGATCACACATCACTTAGTAATAAATGCAACTGCATTTTAACTGTTAAACATATTCTGAGTGAATTCCAAGATTTCCGTACACAAAGACAAGTTCATTTCGCCGTGACTGCTTTTAATTTATATTTTAAGTGATAACCTTTAATGAAATATTTTGCCTTTTTAAAAGATATTCATATTTTGCATCAGTTTTATTGATATCTTTTTACAATTTTTAAATTTTTAACACGAAAACTATGTCTAATGAATGTTTGGTATAGAATGGCCAAATATGGCACTTGAGTTATAAAATCAAACCCAATCAACCATATTTAAGCGATGTAATAAATTATATATATTTAAATACTTTTATCTTCTAAAAATAATTTTAAAAACATAGCTTTAAATTTTTAAAGTACAAACATAATGTAATTAGAACAACATTAAGTCATTATGCGCCAAATCCGAAATACACTGCAGTTGTTTTTGCAAAACATTAAAAAAAATTAAGAAATATTTTCCTAATAAAATAAAGTAGAAATATTCCATTACCAAAAAAAAAAATTCCTTTGATTCATTTTTTATTATTAGAAATTTTTGCAATATTGAACACAGATTTTATAAAATGTTTGGTTTAAAATCGTATGAATTTTAAAATAAATCTTTTATTTTATAATTATCTTTTATATAAAGATAATTATCTTGATGATGATTTGTCACATTCGATTATTTGTGCAATTATACATTTTATATTGTAAAAAAAAATTCTTGTTTGTATTGCATATTTCCCCACTTTACAAAATTACATTGAGCACAATAAACAGATATTTGTTCTTTGGTCCTTTCTTTTAATTATTAATAAAATGAAAATTGATTCATGACCACGAAAAACATAGTATTTTTGAAGACTTTCTACGCTTATTTGTCCATTAAAATTTGCATCTGTCATTATTTTTCGTTTGAAATCTTTTTCATTATCATCTTAAATCATTATCATGTATTGTCATGTAAAGAAAAAAACTGCGAATCTTAAACTGATATTAATCTTTATCAAATTGGAGATTTCTTGCCCAGGTCATTAATGAGAATACTAATTACGTAACAGTTTTGACTAAAAAATATCAAAGTTAGAACTCCTGGCACTTTGCAAATTTCAAACGAATTTAGTAGAGAAGATTTTCTACCTCATTTAGGAATTTTTCACGAGAATAAATGATAATGGGAACAACTCCTAAATTCTGATAAAATCTAAATTAACTTTGTGCCTGTCCATTATTTTAGAGTTCTCCAACAGCATAATGGATAAAGTAGGATGCATTGAAGGACACAAACAAAAACAAGAAGTTTTTGCAAACGATACCACAATTTTCTCCTCAAATTGTAGAATAAATTGAATTGAAATGAAATTGATTTTGAAGACTTTTATAATCGTATTTGTAACATGGAACTTAAATTTTGGGAAATGCTATCGTTTTTTAAATGGGATAATCAGAAGTAGTTGATTATTTTGTTATATATATATTTTTTTATTTTATAATTTATTTAAGGTAATAATTTAAACATTATTAGATTTATTAAACTGAACGTTCAATTACCTTCACTTTAATAGTGGTTATAAGGATATAAAAACTACTCATTCTTGTAAGTAAATAAATATTTGACCAATAAATTTTTTTTAAACTAGGAAATCATTATAACATTAATTTACTGCTTTGTCCTCAAACAGTAGCAAATGTTACCTATAAACGATAACCAAAAAGAATTATCATTGTTGGAATGAAAAGTTGAAATTCTACAAAATAGTAATTATGTTTTTGGATTTATACAGTAATAATAAGTCTAAAAATGCTTTCAAGGAAATGAAATAAAGAAATATATGTATATATTTCATGCAGAGTGAACTGAATTTTTATGTAGACATGTGAGTATATGAAAACAAATCAGTGAATCTAGTCCTCTTATTCTCAAAATTATATTTATTTCTACAATGTGGCATGTCTTGTGTTCAGCTTCGTCCTATGACGAAGAGAATCCTCCATGTAGTTAGAATACCAGACCTTGTTTCTTTCAGAAAACATTTTTTTTAACAAGCTTCAGTTTCACCAGATGATAATCTTTTGGCGACTTATTATTTAAAAAAATCCGTTTTTATCATCTGTTGCAAATTATAGATAATGACTTTTCTCATGATTTGCATAAATATTAATATTTCCAAAAAGTAAAAATTTTTTACGCCTCTAAAAGAGTCGTTGACATAACCTTGTTTCTTCATTTGGTAATTACCACTCTCAACATCGAAAAATAAATGGCTCGAAAAATAATTTAGACGTGACTGTTAATATATTTACCACCCTGATGTAATGTGGAGATTTATGGCGAAACTAAACCCGCAGATTTACGATCGTACCATTTCATCTCTCGTCAATACGAAGAACCTGTCAAAATTAGCATGGCACCTGTGATAATAATATCCTGTAACTACAATAGAAAGGAGGGTGATTTGATACGATGCAAGTCCGCTGCATGGTTTGGATTACACAATCACTGAGATAAAAGAAATTGATAGGAATAGGAAATGAAGAAAAATGAGAAATATTATTTGCAATTAGAAGTCGGTTCCTTCGATTTATATGCTGATTTAATTTATTAATAAAAAAAAACTGGAAAGACAATGAAAATGAAATGACATAGATAAGAAGTCATCTTTTCCTCTTAAAATAAGAAATATCAAACATATGTGCATGTTAAAATGATAATTTTTCCCCATATCTTTAAGTTTATTTTATCAAATGTTTTGTAAGAAATTTTAAACTGAAATTTTGCTCCAATTTCAAAAAGTCCTATTCCTTATTGTTACGTAATCATGTTGCCCCGCCTCTCACTTGTAACGCCCTCTAGCGGTATATATAAAAAAACCGTCAGTCTTTGTAACATCATCGACGTAGCAGCACGCCGAAAGGCAAAGCTCAAAGGAACTCCCGAAAGCGGAGAAACAATAAAATCTTTAAAAACCAAAAAATGTCCGTCATCATTATTGAACCTCTCCACTTATAACACATAAACTCTAAGTAATCAACTTCAGAAAGAACGAATCGGAGCCTTTCTGAAGTATTTATTTACAAACTTTTGGCAATAAAATATTGGATTCTAGATCACACATTTTTGATATCTCCGCGATTTATTTTCTCGAATCGTACCATCCAAAATAATTCATACACAAGGAGAAGTTAAAAAAAAAATCCTAAACGTATAAAAAGTGTTATTTAGTATTGTGAAATAGGATTTGAAAATAACTCTGAAAGTTTATACATTTCGAAGAGATAAAAATAGATTTATTTTCTAACCAACACCCACATCTTTTCCAGTTCCATGTCATCAGCGATCCCTCTCTGTATTCAAGAAAATATTTATTTTTAGAGGCATTTTAAAACCTACGCACCAATCGGAGTACAGTTATCAGAAGGATCTTTCTAAAAATGTCAGAAAGAACGTCTGCTCAATTTTTGCAAGAAACCTTCTTCCAGGAAAATACGCTTGAAAGTGGGCGTTGTCAATGCTGAGTTAGGCAGGGGAGAGCATTTTTAACTTTGAAAGTGAAAGTTAGTATTCTATTAATTTCGTCATTGTTTTGTTACAGGTACTATAAAAAGTAAGGGTCATAATCACCAAATTGATCCCTTGATTTTGATGAGTTTTCTTTCAATAGATTTCCTTGAATCCGGAAAAAATATTTTAGGAAATTAACCGTCTTTATGCATGACATTTAAATAAAAATAATGAAGGATAATGAAATATTATATATGGTTTATATCTAAAAATTGAAGATTTTTTGTAAAGCTAGGACGAAATATACAGTTTCAGAGAGAACCTCAAGTCATTCTAAATCTTTGTATACGTGTTTGCGCCATAAATTGTGAATTAATAATACTAGATGCTTGAAAAACAGCATATACGGCTCTATTAATAGAACTGTATGCCTATTAAAATGTATAAAACTGAAATACGTCAATTTTAGCAAGTAATATTGACACCAAATTTATATACTTTAACTGGGTCAAATTGATCAAAGAGGAACAACTTCTAAAATTTATTTAAAAACCAGATTAATAAAAGTTATTAAAATAAATTATCAGCAATAATATATGCCTAGTAGTTAATCAATTTGTCAAGAAATTCAGAATATCTTTAATGCATTTTTAAAAAAATTAAAATGAATTTTATCACGTTAAATAATAAAAATTAGTCATTTTCAAAAATCTAAACAGAAAAAAAACACAACAACAATTTATAATGCATGACTTTTATCAACTTTGAAATATATTTTAGAAACTGAGTATTAATAAAAAAGGCGATATTGAATGTAAAAATTAAACAAACCTGGAATGTCCTCTATAAAGAACGGGATCAAAATTCGGGTTAGAATATTCTATTTGATATAAAAGGTGGGTGCCTTAAAAAATTAAACTTTCTTAAATATATTATTCCATATAATTATATCTAAGGCAAAGTTTATCAAATCCGTGTAGGCGCAGTAAATCAAAATGAATCATACTGCTATGACATGCTATCCGCCAGTATCATCTCTTATATACAGGATGTCCAAAAAAATGGATTTTATTTACCTAAATATTGTATCTAATCGTATATTTCCAATTTTAAAAAAGTTTCATTAAATAACATGGGAAATTGTACAAAAACGCTTGGGGGGCCTGTGGTGGTGGATAATATAAAGAGACTGAAATTGTTATATATTCCATATAGGGTGAAAGTATGGTTAATAAAATGTCTTTCATTTCATGTCATTAACACACACACATTCACATTCCTATCTATAATGGTAAGATATGCTTATTTTTAAGTTTAGAAGAAATAATCACACATTTAGAGGAGAACATTTAATTCAGAAATGCAAATTTGTTCAATACAGATAAATTGTGGTATGTAAATATTTTTATAGTTATACTTCATCCAATCCTCATGACTTCAAATAAATTTAGAAATCAAGAATAGTGTTGCTCACTTCGATTGACCCGTAGTTGCGACTTCGATTGTAAAAAGAAGGCAGTAGAAACTTGAGAAACTGAACATTGAAGATATTTCAGGAAAGTACAGGAATGCTTAGTAGAAAAATAAATTGCTGACACTTTCTAAAAGAATGATATATTTTAATAATAAGGGACGTTTGGGAATACTGGCAGTTTATGATGCAGGTAATCGTAATGCTGACTTAGTAGTCGAAGAAAACAAATGTCGTTTTCCATTTTATTTGCAACCGTTTAGGAAGTAGGTTTTAAAAAATTGTTTAACGATTACAAGCAGACGAATCCTTACTTCCCATGAGACAAACAAGTAAAGATAATACAAAATGAATTAATCAAATCTTTAAAAAAAAAATGAATTTGACTTCATGTTTCAATCTTTTTTTTTGCGGGTTTTTTTTTTCTCTTTCTGAAACATTTCAAGTAATACCACGTTACTAAATTTAATAAATAAAAAAATGAGCTAAAAAATAATGAAATTCGAAATAATTAAAAGAATGAATACTATAAGAAAAATATCGTAACATTTGTAAAATATGAAAAAAAAATATTTCCGTTGACTGTGAAATCTTCATAAACTATTATTATATTAAACCAACACTCTAACTTCTTTTCAATATATTTCAATATCTGAAATCCAAATTTTATTTATGCAGATCTTTAATTAAATCTGAAAATAAAATTTCAACACACATTCCTTGTAATTACATTTATAAACGAATCCTACTGAGAAAGCCTTGCTTCTTAATATAATAAGATGGGAAAATATAATTGAAGCAGTGTGGTGAAGATTTTATAAAAGAAAAGTTTACTTTTAAATAAAACTTTCAACATCATTCCTTTTCAAAAACCTTCTTTATTAATAAAATCCTTTGTTAATCGAGAAATCTTTGTTAAATAAATTTTCTTTTTGCATGTAATTATACACCTGCCCATCATCTTGTTGAGGGATATTAAGAAAATTCTTCCTTTCAGCGGAAACGAGTTGAGTGTTTAAATTAAGAGCCATTCTTTCACTTAATTTATTCGGGCATCTTCTAAACCAATCTTCTGATAATTATTGCTGTCTTTTAAATTTTAAAAGAAGGAATTCTAATTACTTCAATAAAATAGGGTAATCCAAATTTGTTTCGTTATATTTTAGGTTATATCAATTCGAAAAATCTTTTGTACATTTTGTTTTCATTAAGAAGATAGTGGACTTTATTAGTCACTTTTGCGAATAATTCATTTAGTGTTATGGATTTTTTATGCATATGTATTAAAGTATAAATGGGAAATTAAAAAAAAAACTTTGAAATCAAATCTGTTATTTTTTAGAAATTAAATTTATATATATATAATATAATTTTTAAAAATTTCAAGATAAAATTTAAATTTTTTCCTCATTAACCATATCAATTTTTGGAACAAAATCATGTATAATTTTGTTATTTCAATTAATTTCTAATTTTTTGGAAAATTAATGCACGCAAACTAAATTTTAATAATAATTTTGTTTTTTATGAATTAAAATTTACTTTTAACTATTTATAAAAACGAAAAATAAAATTCATACCCTATTTTTCTAGAATATTTAACCGAAATCTTTATTATCAATCTTATTTAATTCTTCCTAGAAATAAGACGACTGAAATTTTTAATTTTATATAATTAAATAAATTATCTATAATTTAATTATATCATTTTAAAGAAAGTCTTTAAAATATACTTTTTTTTTGCTGTAGGTTCTTCAAATAGTCATTTTATTGAAAAATACATTTTTATAACGATATTTCAGTTGAATATAAACATATATTTTGGTAATGAAACGATAAAATAAAATTTCCTTTTTTCGTCCATTTTTGTTTATTTTAAAGTCTATTATGCTTTTAAAAAGTGTAATCTCTTGGTTCTATTGACTAAAATTTTATTGCTTAGTATTTATTTTGATCAAAAAGTTAAATTAAATAGTCAAATTGAAGAATGTGCATCTCGTTTCCAGCAAAAAAATTATAGCGACTATTAATTTTAATTATAATCGAAAAATTAAAACAATTATAATTTTTATAAGAATTGTGGACTTTAATTATAAGAAAATCATAAAGTGATTTATCAAAGAGATGTTTTATCTTATGATTTTGAGACTAATACTATTGGTCTTTTTTAATAAAAAACGAACGGAGAATAGTTCAAATAGGCGTCATATTTATTAGTTACGACAAAAAAAAAAAAAGCTTTTGGTGCAAACGATAATATTTGGTAAAACTGACGGACAAATCACCATTAATAATAAAGGGGATTATGTGTGTTTTTTTAGCTCAAGGTGTGCTGATGATAAGGTCTTGGTTTCGAAACCGTAGTGTTTCAGATTCAAGACCCGATTCCACCGAAAAACTATCGTGTAAGCGGGTCTGCGCAACGTTAATTCCGTCGGGGCCAAACGTCCTCACGCTATTGTTTTGTGGAGGTTTGGAGAGTGGAATGGTGCCAAATGAGGAGTTGTCCTCGTCATCTGACTGCGGTTCAAATGTACGAGATCCATCCCAAAACAGTCCTCGAGTTTCTTCAAAACAGGACATTAATGCAACTAAACTATGGCGTTTCCGCTCATCGGATAAATCGTTTGACTGCTTTGGAGGATGGAAAAGGGTAGTTCGCACCAATTTCCTTAAATACTTTATTTAAAAAATAAGCGAGATTGTAACGTTTACTCACAGGGAAGAGAAATATAACCGCCTGAAACTGGCTTTTTAAAATCCTGAAATAATTAAATTTTGAGATCATATCGAAAATGACTGCAAATAATCACGATATCTTTCTCGAATAATTGAAACCGTTAAAGATAAAAGTTAAAAATAAGGAAGAATTTTTAACATTTATGGCGTAAAAACTCAAAATGGATATTACCTGTTTATCATCCTTAAAAAAATATAATTATAAAAAAATATTCCATTAATTAGAGGTCCATAAAATGTAGGTCAGTAATCTTACATCATTAATTTTTTTTCTAACCATTAATGATCTTGCGACATTATTTTTTGCCTTTTTATCTTCTAATCCCTTAAAAAAATCAACATATTTTCCAGTTCCCAACGGGAAAGTTCTTTCTTAAATCATTTATAAGTCACAAGACTTGTCACAATAAAAAAAGCCCCCATCCCCCCCCCCGAAAAAAAGAGAAAAGATCGAATAAAACAAAGATAAGTAAAGACTCGTATATAGCATAAAGAAGACAATGAATAAAAACAGGTGATTAATTGCAATTCTAGAAAAGGATTCGGACTTTGAAAGGAATGTCCAGATTAAACAAATAAGATTTATTTAAGATCAAATTTGAGTACATGAAATGATTTCCTTAAGATAAGAACATTGTTACTTTGATCTTGTCAGTATTGACGGACTGGTTAGCTGAGAAAAAGAACATTAAAATTATTAAATTTTCCGAGCTCTAAAGATTTTGTTCCTTTTGTAATTCTAGCTGTTATAAAGTTCTTTAGTTATTTTTGATGTTATCTACAGACTTAAAAAGAATATCCGTTGCAAATGTTCTCCTTCTTCATAAATAATTGAGTTTAACAATATTTCATTTGAAGGACTTCTACCTCATAGGTTTAACAAAGATAGATTTAAATATTAAAACTTCTTTTCTAGGAATTGTAACTTCAAATGAGCTTGTTTCAGAGTAACGTCTATTTTTAAAGGCAAATGAACAGATAATATACAAGATAGTAATAGAGTCCGCACATGGCCCTATGTCCATATGCCAGGGTTTCTGAACTACGGCGTTCAATTTAAAGTGTTCTATGCCAACAGATGTTAAAAGAATGGTTACAAATTCAAGACTCTCTGAAAAGTCGACCTTTATAGCGCGGTATAATGGCTTAAAATATGGTCGGGTTAAGAATATAGCATTGAAATGCATAATAATCCACTGTTTTATTCATCGCAATAATAACTCTTAAAATGAGTAATATATATATGCTTGAGTAAGAAAACTGAAATAGTAATTGATAAATATTGAAAAGAAAGATTCCATTTTTTTCCATATAAGACTGAAACATTATTTCTTTGTATGTAGTGACAATTTAACATAAATAATACGCAAATTAAAGAATTCCTTGTTTTTATTAACTTGTCATCATGAATGTAATATGGGGAAAAGAAACTTTTATCAAAATATTTAAGCAAATTGTATTCGCTAGTTTACCTTCTAAGGTTTAACAATTAAGTTTTAAATGTTACGTCACAGTAAAATTTAAACAGAAAAATTGAGTGTTTTAATATAAATAAAAATCGGAACTAAATTATTTAATAATACTGCTATGAAGGATAATAAAATTTAAATGAGAAATAATTATCTATTTAAATATAATTTTTTAATATATCACTCGATAAATTTCGCTCTTACAAACTCTTGTCCATGAATCGAATGTTTTCTTAATGTATCTTATGTCAATGGGATATTAACATTATCCTTATATGATAATTATTGTGATTATTTCCCTTTCTTTATAAAATTTTTAAAAAATCATTAATGAAAAATGTATTCGATTTGTAAAACGAATAAAAGACCAAATAATTTTTTATTTACCTAATAAACTTCACTGTTTTTCATTCATTTTTATTGATAATACTGCGCATGCGTTTTTAAAAATAATATATGTGTTAAATTTTATAGATGTAATAAAATCTTAAGAAGCTAAAAAAGTAAAGATTGTGAAAAAATTACTTTTTTTATTTTTAATTAATATAGCAGCCTGGACTTCGTGTGAATTTTTAATAAATGTAAAGAATAACTATTTTTATCCATCTTATATGATTTCTTTGTATTAAATTCTATTTTTTAGAAAAAAATAGAAAGCGCTTGTTTTCAAATTTATTAACTTTAATGTCTATAAATATTGCGATGCATCTATATTCTGTCTATAAATCCTTCTATTAATTTTTAAAAATTCAATTTGACTCATTCACTATTTTTCAAATATATTATGAAACAATTCTATTTCAGAAAAGTCTTCTATGACCTTTTCTGGAACCACAGAAAATACTCGGAGTTTTATTTTGTTAGAGAAAACCCTAACGCAAAACTCTATACGAAGCATGTCTTTTTTATTTTCTCGTAAAAAAAAAATTTGAAGTGCATACTAAAGCGCGAATTCGAAGAGTCACCGAGAATTTTTATTTCGCTACAAAACAACTTCCAATCCCAGAAAAGAAACTTTTTTTTTCGAACAGCAGAGATTTTTAATGCACTTTATTCGATAAATGTTTTCCCCTCATGCCACATAAAACGTCAGCAGTTTTCCAGTTTTGTATTCTGTGGTTCCTGCAGATTCGGCTCTGATAAAGAAACAAGACTGAATCGAAATGGGATTAAAGTATGCAATATAAACGTTACTTTCATTTTTACTTTCAGATAAATTCGGAGTGAACATTTTTTAATTAGGAAATTTAATATTTGCAGAACAGAATATACGAGTCTGAACACATCATTTAGTCACATTAGAATAGTATTCATAAATACAATCAAGTTCATAGATACTTAATTATTAATAATATAGATTTATATAAAGGTGTGATTTTTAATGCTGACAAAGAGCAGATATAAATACAATTTTTTAGTATTTATCATCAATCAAAAAGCGAAGCCTTCTTATAACCATCTTCCTCAAAATCTTTCCCAATTTTTAAAGCAAGACATATTACTTTATAAATTTTTTTTAGTCTGTTTATTTGATAATAAAAAGTTTGGCATATAATAAAAAACATTTGATAAAAATCGTATTTTTGATATTTTAAATTTTAAAATTATTTTTATTTTTTTAACAGAATTTTTGCTACAGTATGATCAAATAAAGAAATTATTCTTTTTTTATCAAAGAAAATCTTGAATGTAAAAGAAATGTGAAAAAGTGCATTTTTTAAATTTCAATTATTATGATTAAAATTATTATTTGTCTCCTTATTTACATAATTATCCTTCAATTTATTTATTTCTTTTATTTATTCAATTTTTAAGAAAACGATTTTTATTTTTATTATTAAAATTTACAAATAGTCTTTCATATAAAAGTTCTGTATTATTAAGAAACAATCTCTTTTGAATTCATTTCATTAATTTAGTCAATGTAAGGGTTTAATCCAGTAATTTATATAAATGGACCTAACAGAATCCGATAGTGTTTAATTAGGAATGTTTAAAAGAATCATCTGCTTTAATTAGTGTCTATTTTTGTTGATTGCTGCATGGGAGGACTAAAAATTGCATTTTCTGAATTGAAATATCCAAGATGAGGGATTATCATTTGTAAGATACAACGCAGTTCAAATAATTAGTGCCTTGTTATTTACGTTATTTACAAATATATAAAAAATTTTGCGTTTTTTTTCCACTTAAACAAAGTTTGAATGTTAATAAATGGAACCATTTTCTTTTTCAGAAAGGTCATTGAAGTATAGTTCTAGCCATATAGAATGATACTGTATTAAGTGGAATGAATGCTATTGTTAACAATTTTGTAAATGGAAACTTGGATATGTTTTGCATGTCTTTGTTTAAAATCTGCCTTTTAGTCTAGAAGCAAATGCTGTTTTTAGCTGTAGCACTAAATATAATCTTTACAGATATATTAACTCTCTTGTACATTAGCGCATGGAAGCGTTTTGAAATTTTAGTCATCATTTTAATAAATAATGTCAATTTTTAAATTTTATGAATTTTGCATCAATTTTGAAAAAAAAAATCTATATTATATATCCGTTATCGATCACTTTGTGATTATAATTTTACTAAAGAAGAATCGAGTAATAAAGATATACCCTTATAATCTAAATTCTTAGTAAAGGATAAATTGGACCACTAGAAAGTTATAAGAGAATATTTTATTGAGTTGATAATATTGTTCATATGTTATTTCTTTTTGAATTATTTTGATTTAAAATTCTCCCTCAAAATTTAATTTCTGATCTATCAATTTATTTCTTTTTCACGTATTCATTGTTTTTTTAGTATTTCTTTTCTCAAAATTTAGTTTTTATTTGATGAAATAATAGGATTTAGCAATTTCTGTCAATTCAATAATTAGCAAAAATCTTGCATAAAAAATGAATTAACATTTTTGTACAAAAGCAATATTAATAACATAATATTAAATGCAAGTTTCTAGTTATATTCATTTTTTTTAACTAAGATCAGTATTTTTAGGGTATGATCCAAGTTAAAGTTTGGTAATAAAAATGCAATGAAAATTTGCTATTGTCAGATATTTTGTCATATTAACTCTAGAATGCATGTCTTTTTATTTTTTTTCCCAGAAGCATATGTGTTTTGAATAGTTGCAAAAAATTTAGTGTAATTATTTTTTAAAAATTTAATTTTTCTTTCGTGAAATTAAAAGAAAAAATTAATGTGCCGTATATTAAACATTATGAATTGAACAAAATCCCATCGAACACAAATCTCATTATAAAAAATCTGTACTAAAATAAATAATAGTAATTTTAACTGTAGAACTATTCATACAATAGACATCTTAGTATTTTTCCAGGTTTCTAGTTTAAACCTAATTCTAGTAATGAACTCTATTACCATATATCGATCTTTTCTACAAATATTTATCAAAAAGTATTTGAAAAATTATTTTCAAACACTTATTGTTGCCCTTTGGAACAGTCAAGTGAAGCTTCTAAATGACAATAAAAAAAAAAGTGTAGCCTAATGGCTACACGATGCAATGTGTAGTTAAATGTATGGAATTAAATTATGGCACATATTTTCTATTTAAAGTCGCATATCAAATTTTTGTATTTAAGATCAAGTACTTGTAAAATTCAGTTAAATAATAAGAGTACCAATAATAAGCAATACTAAATTCAAATTATCTCATATATAACGTCTGAGTAATTATAAAGCATATATATA
>JAPMOR010101509.1:48436-62633 GCA_026543865.1 Argiope aurantia
CTATTTATTTCTAAAATGATTGTGTCACTACGAATTAGAAAATAAATAAAATAAAACATTTGTTAACGATAAACTCGAAGAAATTCAATGTAACCCTTTAAAGGGCCATTTTTTTCTAGTCATATTATGTTAAAATATTTTTAGACTTGAAATTAGAATAAGAAAAGGGATTCATTTAGCTTATTAGATAAATTTAATTTAATTAATTCATTAATTTGGTTAATTAATAATTAACAAATCAAGACACATCATTCTGTGTGAGATAAAGAACTGAAGTATTTAAATTTCTGTCTTTCTAAAAAAGTGTGTCAGAACTTATGCCAACCTACATAATGTCATACAAAGATTGATACATAATGTCATACAAAACCTACATAATGTCATACAAAGATTGATACATAATGTCATACAAAACCTACATAATGTCATACAAAGATTGATACATAATGTCATACAAAGATTGATACATAATGTCATACAAAGATTGATACATAATGTCACACAAAACGTACATAATGTCATACAAAGACTGATCTTTGGTGGGAAGCCGTGGATTCTTCCCACGGCCCTAGAAAGTGTCAAAATAATTATTCGTCAAAATTATGGAATACGCGATTGAACTATTTTTGCCAATTGTTTAGTTTGGAATATGAAAAAAAAATGAACCCGATATGAAAATGTTTGCTTTTGCTGCGTGCTTTTTCACTTTTCGTATGCGAAATATAGAATAAGTATTGTAATTGTGAAAAAAAATTCGAAATCGAGACTTCGACGAATCTCCATGATTGTAAACCTACCTCAGTTCGAAAAACACACTTTAGAAAATGTGCAGTCTCAAAAGAGAACACATTTCGAGCAACCTCAAAAGAAACTTTATCACAATTCTGAAATAAATATTTTTGGAAGTTACAAAGAGAAATCACCACTACTGTTTTGCACGATCTATTTACATGCATTAAAATTTAATCAAAAAATTTCCTTCTTTTTTTCTATAAAATCCAATTTATTTCAGAATTCATATCGTAGAAAATAAATCAGAATAGGGGACAGTCTTTAACGATATAGGGTGGAGTCATTAATTCAGATAAAAAAAATAGAATTGGAGGAATTTTTACGAGAGAAAAAAGCCCTCGATGTTCAATAAGAAACCCATATTTAAATAGTGCGAAAATATTTTATAATGGAATAATAAAGTCGTTTTGGGAAATAAAAATGAATTAAAATGTCCTATTTTTTTACAGTGAGATTTCGGTACTAAAATATGCATTTTAGATACAATTTCATTTTATGAGTGAAACTGGATCCATGCATATAATAAACGGATGATTTTTTAAAACTTTTTATTTGATATTAAATGGTGCGAATATACTCTATTAATGATGAAGAAAGTAAACTTTTCCTTTAATTATGATGTATTTTTATCAATAAGCATTTTTAAATACCTATCGTGAATCAAAATGATCAGCATTATTTAAAACTAACTTTCTAAAGCGAATTCGGTAAATGAAACAGAAAGGTAATTATTTTTACTTAATTCCTACAAATATGCATCCCTTTTGAAGCTCAAACCTTTCAATAATAGATGTTGATAATATAATTTAAATTTTTATTTCTAACTTAATGTGTCATGAAAGTGAAATAATTATATTTTCCTCTAACAATTCTTTAATGTAATCTAACGATTTTTAAATATTGTAACTATTCTATTAATAACATAGTTTAATAATTGAAATTTTGGGAACATAATGCTAATATGAAGATTAAATAATATTTAAAACTAGCAGCTTTTATGTACTAGCTAGTTTACTGGGAATATTGGTTGTGTTACAATTCAATTAAATCTCTTATGGGTAACTTGATTTTTCATAATTCTCCCAATTAAGTACTTTTAAATATTAAACTATAGTTTTAAAGACGTGCTATGTTAATAACTATTTTGAAACTGCTAATAATTTGTATAACTATTTTAACTAATTTAATAACTACATTTAATTGTTCTGGCAATTATGTAAATTTATATTTATTATAAAATATTAATGTTAAAAACATAATTATCTTGATAATACACATTTTAATTGCCCGTTCATTTTCCTAGTATTGAAATTTCACTTTCTGACTCTGCAAGCAAAATGAAAAGATAAATGAATATTTCTTCCTCGCTTTTCATTGATGGAAGAAACTCATGCAATTAAATATCTTATGGAATAATGAAATCGGTATGAATTAATTTGTGATGAAATTTATTATTGAAAGTTAGAAAAAAGTATTGTCTTTTTTTTAATATTGCTGAAATTTAGAAAAAAATGGATAATAAATTCATAGCATCAAACGTAAATTTTTTTAAACTTTAAATTTCGTGAAAATCGATTTCATACAGTAGCATTTTCGATAGATATCGAGTAAAAAAGCCAAAATTTCAATTAATTCTTAACATTTTAATTTAAATTTTAAAAAGACCTCCGTGTTGTACATTTCCATTTTCCAGCGGATATCTATGTCAAATTTGGTAGCCCCAAATGAAATCTTTCCTATATAGAGCCTTCTAGAAAGCTCATTAACACATTTATTATTTGGAGAAAATTCTTTTTGCTTTGTTTTGGATAATTTGAAAAAAGCGTGTATAAAATAAAAATAGTACTTCTAATTCCCACGAAAATTAAAAGTACTTTTAAAGTGTATGGACACTTTTAAAAAGTGCATCACAGTATTTAAAAAGTGAAAATGTTTTTTTTTAAATATTGAAAGTGATAAACTTCTGTGTGCCTTTTCTCCTTCTAATACAACCAATTATTATTCAATTATATACCAATTTTACAGCCAATTATGCCGCCAATTAATACCGCCTTTAATGCAGAACTGTACGAGAAATATTTTTAAAAAATATATCTAAAATGTTTTTTAACAATTCATTGCATCCTTTTAATTGCTGAAGTTGCAAATTTAACCCTTTGTACTCGAATGTCTTCTCTCAGTCATCTTTCAATATCATTTTCAGTCATTTTGACATTTTAAAAAAAAATTTAATAGTTAAGAATATTTACTGAAAAAGATGTAGATTCATTTTTCAGGGAAATTCAACTTAAAACAGTTGCATGCATTTTGCTTTTTTTTGTTGTAGTAATTTTTTTGTTATGCATCGAATTATCTTTCCAAGTGTAAAGGGATAAATCTTTGTTTGTTCAGGGCAACCTAAAAGTTAAGTTCGCCACCACTACTATGATTTACGAGTGCAAACTTTTAAACAATTCAGTTGCATTTAATAATGTTTTTTTTAAGCTTATTTACTCGAAAGTCTCAAAACTGAGCTTTTTCAACTGGAAATTACGAAGTCGAATTTGTCCCTTCACTTCAGCAGTAAATAAGCGCTGAAATTTCCATATCCAATTTTTTTTTCTCCCCAACGTTAATGCATTTCAGTCTAATCAAGAATTCTTTTTATAAATTCCTTATTATTCTTTTTATTCCTTTTTTGCTTCATCTTTTATAAAAAGCACTTGTAGAAGATGAGAAGGATGAGTTCATCTCACAATGTAAGATGAGAAAGTCGCATAAAAAAAATAAAGAACATATTTTGAAATATTTCTCTCGGTGCTTGAATCCACGGGATTTAAGAGAATGGTGGACTTTAAAATTAAAAAATAGAGAAAAAGTTAAATATTTATTTTTAACATTTCACCTTCAAAATATATGCTTGTATAGTGCTAAAATAGCATTATAACATTTATTGCCCAATGTACATTTATTAGGTTCCGAGAAACATGTATATATTAAATTATATTCCTCAAAATGATATTTTTATTATGTTTAAATGTCTTTAAAACATTTCAGGTATTTCCAATTTGGAAAAAACTTCATAAAATTTATAATTAAGATTTTTTTAAATATTAAATTTAAAATGTATGTTTTTTTTGTATTTTTTCCGTGGTAAAATGTTAATTTTAATTCAAGAAAAAAAAAATAAGATTTTTTATTAAAAATCCATGTATGCGCTTAAAAATTCACAATTACAAATTTTCAGGACAAAATTTATGAGAATTGGTAAACGTATTTTATACTTTTTAGTCTTTTATAACAACGTTGTATATATATATATATATATATATATATATATATATATTCAATTGTTTTCTCCTTTTTATTTTTGTGTATGTGAAATATTGCAATCTTTTTAAAGCTAACGTCTCAATGACCAAAATCCTATGACAAAATTTGCTCCGGACAAACGATAAAACTATTTAATTTTGTCTTCTCATTGTTGTTTTGTTTTGTCTAAGTTATTTATGTTTTAAGTATCTAGCGTAAGTAGTAATTAGTTAAGTAGTAATTTCCATTGTAACCAAATTTTACGAATTAATTATTCACGGCAGATCATAAACAAAACTCCACTGTCCTAATTGGAACATCTAGGACCAACTGTAGAGAAAATATAAGAATCCTGTAGCAAAAATGTTTCGGAACTTTCAGGGCGAATCTCCTAACAAACCTAACTTGATTGTATTTGCATATATTAAAGTCTGATCCGGAAGGTTTTTTTTCTATTTATCTTTTCTTTACTCTTTGATAAAATCTCGTTTCTTCTAGAATTTTCTTGAGCGAGAAATATGGCGCATGGGGAAATTCGTTTAGTGTGCAGATTAGATGCACTATGTTAGAAAATAGAAAACTGGATTTGTGTTATTTTCATGAAATGTCTTGAAGTTTTTATTAATACTTGAGGAAGAAATGATAAAAAAAGTTTACTTTTCTAATAAATACTCCATTATTAGAACAGTAAAATAAAAAAAAGTAAAATATACTATCGCAAGTTTCAATTCACCATGCAAGAACATTTTTATTTATAATATTTTCAATAATGGGATTCGAGTAAACTGTAGATGGTGGTAACTGAGAATCTAAACTCAAATGTTTAGAATTAAAACTGCTTGCATATATTATACGCTTTCCATAGTGCCAACTGAAAGCTATCTCATAATCTGCCTCCGATGGCCCACAATCTTTATATTTAACCAAACATTTTCGACATCGCAAACCTCATACAAAAACAACGTTCTCTTTGGGTAAATTAGAAATGTTTCAATATTTTTTACTCTCATAATTTTTCATTGATTTATTTTTCATCATCTGTCACTGGAAGAAAATTATTTCGGTTTTCAGATTAATATTCCTGTATTTTTATAGTTTTGATTACATTCCGAGCAGCTACTCGCCTTCGTTTTCTGTGCCTTTCCATTTCAAAACTTTTGAATATTCATTATCTTATATTGTCTTTTAGAAAATACAAACTAAGAATAATTTGGTTTCTTTTAAAAGGTAAAAGATTTCAAAGATAAATATTTCAAAAACTGCACCCAAAAGAGCTAAAAGCCGATGGAGCTTCTGGAACTTTCTGGAAAAGCTGTTTTTTACATCGTCCTGAATAAATATCTTTTATAAAATTTCAAAGCACTTCCAAATAATATCATATTCTAACATTCATATTTTTGTTTAAATATATATTATCTTCAAAATAAAACAGCATGAATATGACTCTGTTTGAAATACTCTTGGCAAATTATAATTTTAATTGCATTTGTTATTCTTAATGATTGTTTATAAATTGCTCTAATTATGGTATCGATATAAATTTTTAATATTGCCTCCTGCGGAGTTAATCTGATTGAAGGACACATAAATTTAAAGATACTTTGATAGCTGTTAAAGGAATTCTCTATTAATGATTCTAAAATCTTGCAAATCATTTGGCAGCATTGTCGTCAAAAAACAAAATTCTTGAATATACAAGATTTTTGACGTTTTTCTCTATTAAGAGCCAAATAGCTCGTAAAGCTCTACAGAGAGATTTACGAGCTATTTGTGCTGTTGTGATTAATGAGTGCTTGTTGCCAACAGGTGTGTTGATTTTTTCAAGTTGTGTTTTTGTATAAATTTCTACTACGTTTGGTACTTGTGCCTTGTATTTTCCTAGGAATAAAGTTCATTATCAGTTATGAAGTTTGTTGAAATTTTCTTTGCATACCAAAGGGATGGCTCACTATTGCTTAATTACTTTAAAATGTTTTCAGAATCTCATGCTTCGGTGATATTATTATGATGTCAATAATAAAAAACTGAGAAATATTTTTCGCGTTTTGATACGATAATACAAGCGACATAATTTTTTTATATTCTTGAATATTAGTTAACTTCATTTTGCACTTTTTAAATTAATTTTTTTTATAAAACTCCTATGTGGATGAAATTTTCTTTTTGTGAGTTACACTTTTAAATTCAATTAGGGTAACATTTGAAATAAACTATATGGATGTTTATTAATTTCCTGTAGATTTATTTATTCAATAACTGAATATTTACCCAACTGAAATTTATGAATGATTAAAACAAAGTTTATTTCTCTATTTCATAATGAAGAAATTTTTATTAATGAAGATATGTTTAATATTCACCTATTTTGACTAAATTCTTAAAATTAAAATATTCTTTGTAAATAAATTTACTTGCAGTAGAAAGTTAATTAAACAACATATTTTCCAAAATGACAGAGTTAAGGAATAAACAAAATAATGTTCTCGGAATTTAATTTACCTTTATCAATAATATTTTAAAATTTAATCTTGGAAACTCCTAATATAGTTTTAAAAGAATTTGTAATACTTTATATTTTAAATTTTAAGTATTCTATTTAATTTTTTTCAAATAACTAGTCGGTTTTTGAAATGTGAATATTATTAGCAGCGATTTTATTCGCTGCAGAATTTTATATTGAAATAATATTTCTTTTTGAGTTCGAGTAATTTACGGCATTTAACATATTAAAATTGAGCTAAAAATTGAGCAGTTTTCCATGAATAATTGGATGTATTTCAGATGCAATTGTACAAGACGCTTTTTAAAAAAATAAGTTTGGACTTGAAACCAGTGCACAAATATATTTACATTTCTATATTAAATTTGAAGCTAAAAAAAGGTCACGAGAAAGATTCCTAGAATGATAACATTATAATATTTTATTCTTGAAAAATACAGTATATTTTGTGATACTTTAATTTCTGAAAAACAAAGAAAATGCATCGAACTCAACAATTTTAACCAGTCCAATTAACAAAGTATAAATAAATATACTATTACAATATTATTTACGTACTTTGAGTCAATTTATAAAATAGTTTTAATACAAAAACTGATAGTCAAATTCAAAATACTCTATCTATGATTTATTAGACACTAGCCGCCTTTGGAGACCAGCCGGTTCGCTAGTATTACCGCTCGCTACAATTTTCAATTAAATGTTTTAAGTAACTGGTCTCTTAAAGGATTCTCAAACAAAACATTTTTAATCTTCAAATTTATTTATCATCTTTATTGTTATTAATTAATTATTATTATTATTGAATGTGAGTATTGCAAACAGAATCGCTCGGTATTTAAGTCTTATGTCAACTACAAAATATTTTTCATAATTTATGTAATATCTCAAACAATAATTCAACAAAAATTTCTCAGATTCAGCATAAAATTCAGTTTTTAGTTTTGCTTTCAAAAGGATTGAAATGAAATCAATAATAATATTTTGTTCCTGCCTATAAATATATTTCAAAAATTATGAAGTCTAAATTTAATGCAGTAAGGTATCATATTATGAGAAATATTCTGGACACACCAAATTTTAAATAAATGAAAGAATATTTCTATTTTCCACGATCAACTAAGACTTATTTATGAAGTTTTAAATGTTAAAAATTTAGAAAAACTCAAAATTTTCATTATCTTAGGCCAATTAATCTTGATAAACCTGCGCGCTGATTGGCGTATTTTCTTTGAAGCGATCGATGAAAAATCTAAAATTATCCTTTTTTTATTGAATATTGATATTCCAATTTTCATAAATCAGTCAGTTTAAGTGATTGGAAATTAACTCTTAAAAGTCAGTGATTTAGTTGATTGGAAATTAACTCTATGACCACCATAAAATCTATGCTTTCTCTTGTGGTGTATGCATTCTTCTTAATATCCGCTCGAATAAAACATCACATACAAAAGTACTACATAGAACAAACACATCAAAAGTAAACATAACATTTCAATAATTGCCAAAAACAAAAGAGAGAAAAATGCAATTAATAAGCATACGATATTTAGAAAAGTACAGATATTTAGACTGGAAAATGAAATTATCTGAAATTAAAAACACGCGCAGACGATATTTACAAAAGTAAAAATATTCAAACCTGCAAAAGAAAATATGAGTTATTCCATCAATAAATGCCATAAGTTAGTTTATATCTTCATTATTTTATGAGTCATTAAACATCAAAATGGGTCCGGGACTAAATAAGCACCTTGTATAGAGAGTGTAAAAGATCATAAAATAATTTTTCTTGACTTTATTTTTTAGAGAAAATAATATTTCATATTTGTTTCTTTTCCTACAGACACGTGCCGAAAATTATATTTTTGCAGATTTTATTTCCAAAAAGATTTAATTTATTTTTAATTGGAGCTTTAATCAATGTGATGGCAACACTTTGAAAAAAGCTAATTTTTTCCCATGAATACAAAACGTGCTTAATTTTCATTTTTATTTTTTACGAAAATTTTTTTTGAAAAACATAGTTAAAATATTTATATAAAAATTCATTAAAAATAGAAATTTAATTTTAAGATTAAAACATTAGTATCATTTGAAAGATAAATTTTTGATCTTTTACTTCATGTAAAAATCTTTTTTGTGCGGTAATATTTTCGGAAGTTATAGCAGAAACACGTCAAAATTTCGCTTAATTTTTAAATAAATAAAATTCTAGTTAAAAATTCGAAAAAATAATCCCCAGGTGCACATTCCCGGCCTCCAAGGTATACACGTGCCCAATTTGGTAGCTGTAGTTTGAATGGTCTGGCCTGTAGAGCGCCAACACACACACACACACACATTGAGCTTTATTATAAGTATAGATAGATAGACAATATTCTTATAAGAAACTGGAAGCAAATTGTAGCTAGATTTTTGAAGCCATTTCTCTTAGAAATATCCAATTGTTTAACGGAATCCCAGAGATTCAGCTTATTCTGGTAAAAATAATGTAAAAAAGAACTTCTATTGGTAATTTTCATGAATCAAATGCTATCTAAAAAAAAATATTGCTTGAAATTTTCTTTTCTCCTCAAAATGAATGAAATTTACATGTATTAAAAATAAATAAGAATTTTATTAAAAAAATACTTTATTTTTCTTTTAAATTTCCGTTTCTATCAAAAATAATTTGTGCAGACTATAAAGGTAAACAGAGAAGTTTATTCTATGACGAAGAAGGGAAATGTTATTTCTCAATGCAAACAATATATTCCGTAATATTTTTTGTTATAAATGTGCATTGATTTGTAATAAGGAATTGCGAATGAAAGGTAAATAATATATCTCGAAATAACACAGAAACCCACTAAAAGAAATTGCAATATTTCTTTTCTTTAAGAAAAGCAATCCATTTAAAAGCAATCAATTTTAGAAAATAAAAATTATTTTGAGTGGTTTTGTGTTTGCAAGATGAAAATTTTTTTCTGAAGCATAGTCATTCTATTCGCATACGGAAGTTGAACTGAAACGGTTTTAGAAAAATATTGTGTGGGATAAAGAAAAGACTGAGGGGAAAGTATGAGTGTTCCTTATTATTTATTTCTTCTAATTACCAGCTGAAATGGTCTTCTCGAAACTTTCTAACATTCTCTAATAATAATGTTATCCCACATCTCCAGAGGTGTGCAATAGAAGAAAAATAGTGATTTCCTTGAGTGTTCAGATCTTATTTTGAAAATCTCGCAAATGAGAGTTGTATGTTTCGCAATACAGTAACAGTAGCAGGCTATCCTCCACCCCCCACCCCACCCCGGCTAATTCAAAGCATTAGGATTGAAGTTGAATGACTAGATCGCTGTGACAGCATTGGCAAGAACTGAGGTTGAGTCCTAAAGGTCATCACCGACCACGGTACAACACTTCCCATAGGAAGAATGTGCCACCATCTGCATGAAATAGCTGACTCCCAGCATTTCTGTACACACTCGGATGGCAGAACCAAAACCGCTCTCAACCTCAAACCTGAGCTGTCCCCAGATGGGAGTCGTCATATGGTAAAGAAAACAGAATATGTATTTTTAATGCCTTCTTTTTCACAGACAAGAAATAAAATTTCTCATAGAATTGCAGTTGTAGTTCCATGTCAAAATTCCATTGTTTAGAACATGATATTTTAGCGTTATGGCGTTTATACGCTTGAGAAAGTATAGGCTTACAGGCAGTTAACTATTTGACAGATTTCGTTTCAAAACTGTTACAAATTTTGGTTTTAATAGCTAAACTGCTGTATCAAATTTTCTTTCTAGGTTGCTGTGTTTTATATTTATGGTATTTATTTCTCTTCATTCAAAATTTGTAACAAATGTACACATTTTTATACAAAGATCACATGGAGAATCACAACAGTCTAACTCAAAACTTTTAAAATTATCTGTTTCAAAGACATACAGAGATTCATAATTGCAACAGAAGATTTATCAAAATCATCGGTTGGAATTTTTTTATCATTATAATATTTTCTTTTTGATTTCTTCGAATACAAGAAGACAAGTGTGTGCGTGTTTGTGTGTGTGTGCCTGTGTGTGTGTGTGTGTGTGCGTGTGTGTGTGTGTGTGCCTGTGTGTGTGTGTGTGTGCGTGTGTGTGTGTGTGCGAGCGCGTGCGTGTGTGTGTGTGTGTGTGTGTGTGTGTGTGTGTGTGTGTGTGTGTGCGCGTGCGTGCGTGTGTGTAGGCGCACGTGCGCATGCGGGTTCCAATTCTACATCACGAATCGTAAAGCCAAGGAAAGTCGAATTCGGCACTATATTTTCAGGAATGTTTTTATGTATACCTCGGAACGATTTCTTCGAAATTTTATTTAATCAAATAATTAAATTATGTCCATAATTCTATCAAATTGCCATTAATTAAGGCCGTGTTATTTTAATTGCCTTGCAAATAATTGGATCATTGTCACAATTATATAATTGTTCTAAAATATAATTGTTCTATCCGTCACAAAGCCGTTTTTAACGAAATCAATCTCATTACATCATGACGCAATTTAAAATAGGTAATTGTTTTTTCTTTTTCATCTTTGGCCGTGACGGCCTGGTGGTTAGGTTTCAGGTTCGAGACCCGATTCCACCGAAGAAGGATCGTGTAAGCGGGTCTATTGGTTGAGGCCAAACGTTCTCCCGCTGGTGTCGCGTGGAAGTTTGGAGAGAGGGGTGCCAGCTCAAGTGTCGTCCTCATCATCTGACCTCCATCCAAAATAAGGAGGTCCGTCCCAAAATATCCCTCGTGTTTTTTTTAAAAGGTACGTTAATATAACTAAACTAACTCAACGAAACTCGTTATCTTAACTTACCCGGTGCTGCAACTTTACTTTCTTATTTCTTAAGTTAACTTCATAAATATTAAATAAGATTCTTCTTGCTTAGCTTTCAATAATAGAAGATTATTGAAGATTAGAAGAAGATATGAAGATTAGAAAAGGAAGAACACAATTAAATATTTGAAATTTTTTTAACTTTTAGACTTGATAGAAAGAATTTAATATCTATTGTCAGAAATTCAGCAAAATTAAAAAAATGTCTTAATTCAAGAAAAATTTGCATGACTCATAAAACTGAAATTATTAAAAAGACAGTTTTTTAAAATGGGTAACGGTTAAATGTTATTATTGTGTAAAATCTCAAATTCAGCTTGATTTCTCATTTTTTGAAATTTTAATTAGAACTAAACTCCGATATACACAATTCCACCTTCATAAATATAATGATCCAAATTTGGCATGTGCATGTCAAATAGTGTGGCGTATACACTACACACCCACACTCACACCCAAGCACACACACACACTAGCAAAATCATCTTTATTGGTAGTAAAGATATTTCATAAATTCCTATCGTAAGGTAAATCAAACCAGTTGTGATCAGCAATGAATTATTTTGAATATTTCCTGGACATAACATTTAAAAAGCTATTAATTTATTATAAACATATAAACATTATTCTGAAAATGTAAAATACTTTTAAAAATAGACTAGTGAACTCAGATTAATTTTCAATGAAACATAAATCATTTTTATGAAAAGTTGACATATTTCTGTGCCGAAACCTTTGGATGAACTCTTAAAAATTGAATATTCTAAAACAAAACCCTTTTCCTAAGTCATATGCAAATAAAACTCTGAAAAATGAGAATAATCTTTTGGGATTAAGGACGTTTGTTAGATCATCGCGCCGTTAGAAATTTCAAGAGGACAACTTAAGTCGTATTTAAAAATTCGAAAAGAAAAAATTGAAAAATATTTGAAAGAATCCTTGAAAAATATTTCTAAAAACACTAATAATCTTAAAAGCTTGTTCTAATTTTTAAAGTATTTTAAGTAAAAAATCCTGGTGTACATTCAGTGTATTTGCTTAGGAGGAGATATGGAACATACATTCATACAAAGCCATTATATATTTTTATTTTTTATTTTAAGAATAAAATAATATTGTATTTAATAACTTTACAGGTTTTTTAGTTTTCATAGTTTTTCTAAAAATGAAGTATTCTAACTATGACAACAGAGAAAAATAAATTTATAATATTCAGGTTTGAACCATTCAAATCTCCGAATCATAAGGACTATCGCCGTGGTACTATTTTTATTAATTCCAAACATCGCTATTTTAACTAACTTTTGCTTCTGTAACCAATAACAAACATGGCTTTTTTCGAATGTGCTCATATAAACAGCATAAGTTATAAAACTTTTTTCTCTTCTACAGAATTCTACATAATAAAATCATTCTTTAATGTTTTCCTTCAAAAAGATCTTTTAGTATTCGAAAAAAACTTTTCATCCAGTCGAAATACATTAAATTGCATATCTGCTGAATGCTGTTGATGCTACTTTTCGAAACAAAACGAAATGAAATTCAGAATTCGGTCTTTCCTCATCTGTAAGAAAAGTAAGAATATTTTACCCGCTTAGTTTACTGTCAGAATCGTCTTTAGGCTTGAAACTTTAAATAAGCTAAAAGCTCCAGTGATACTCAGAAATACTATATAGTTTAAGAATAGGATGTGTACGTATAAAGAACTTTGGCAGTATATTTATTTTTCTATGGAGAAAAGAATACTTGTTTTTTCGATGGCGGATTATATTAATTTATCAGGAAATATTTTTACAAAATTATTATTTTTTTATATTTAAATTTTCCAAATATCATTTTTAATAACAATTTGAAATCTGAACACTAATATTGTATTTAACCGTTTAAAGACTTTAAGCGCTGTCTACAAATAGCCCAACATTTTTGTGATGTTTTACGAAGCGGCTAGATTAAATCTTAAATATTCTTTTATAAATCCTTTAGGAACACTCTACGTATACTGCCTTCCATGAATTTTCAATTTTTTCTGTAAAAATTTTCGTCGTAAAAGGGTATTTTGAGATTTAATCTAGCCTTATTGTAAAAGAAAAATAGCATATAGAACAATTAAATTTATGGCACAAAAGTTGCAAAGAATAATGGCTGTTCAAGCGAATAAATACAAAATACCTGTTCCACAATTTTTATGTAACATTTTTTTCAGCGCTTTTCTCAATATAGTTCTTTTTTCAGTTTTGATTTTTTTAAAAATTTATAATGAAATTTTAAAAAAAGTTTTTCATCACGGATACGTAAAATATTCAGAGTTTTGCTTGATTTTGAAACCTGTGTGGTGATACTGAAATTTTCGAATATTTTAGAAAAAGTAAGTTAGTTTTTAAATGTATATAATAAAAAGCTGGAACATAAATAAAAAACAACTGATAGCATTTAGTGGTAGATTTTACATGACACTTTTTTTTTCTATCTATTCTTGTGTGAAACTTATTCTTCTATAATCTATGTAAAAATAATTATTTTTATAAATTAAGAATATCCGTTTATTTAACTAAAAATTATATTCAATTTCTCCGTTTAATAGAAATAACTAAAAATGAAACAAATATAAAGCATGTTTCACATTTTGTATCCTCTGCAATATAACAACCCTGCAAGGATTTATTTGAAATATTTGTGTTAAATTAAACAAGAATTGCATACATCTAGTCTAGAATTATTTTTTGAGGAAGAAAACACTTTTTATTATAGATTAATTTATTG
>JAPMOR010101521.1:9166-57222 GCA_026543865.1 Argiope aurantia
TGTGTGTGTGTGTGTGTGTGTGTGTGTGTGTGTGTGTGTGTGTGTGTTGGCGCTCTACAGGCCAGACCTCTCAACCTACAGCTACCAAATTTGGCACGTATATAACTTGGAGGCCGGGGATGTGCACCTGGGGGTTATTTTTTCGAATTTTTAATTAAAATTTTATTTATTTAAAAATTAAGCGAAATTTTGACGTGTTTCTGCTATAACTTCCAAAAATATTACCGCACAAAAAAGATTTTTACATGAAGTTAAAGATCAAAAATTTATCTTTTAAATGATACTAATGTTTTAATCTTAAAATTAAATTTCTATTTTTAATGAATTTTTAAATAAACATTTTAAGTCTATTTTTCAACAATTTTTTTCGTAAAAAATAAAAAAAAATTAAGCACGTTTCGCATTCATGGGAAAAAATAAGCTTTTTTCAAAGTGTTGCCATCACATTGATTAAAGCTCCAATTACAAATAAATTAAATCTTTTTGGAAATGAAATCTGCAAAAATATAATTTTTGGAACGTGTTTGAAGGAAATGAAACAAATATGAAATATTTTTTCTAAAAAATAAATTCAAGAAAAACTATTTTCTGATCTTTTACACTTTCTATACAGGGTGATTATTTAGTCCCGGACCCATTTTGATGTTTAATAACTCATAAAATAATGAAGATATAAACAAACTTAAGGCATTTATTGATGGAATAACTCATTTTCCTTTTCAGGTTTGAATATTTTTACTTTTGTAAATATCGTCTGCGCGTGTTTTTAATTTCAGATAATTTCATTTTCCAGTCTAAATATGTGTACTTTTCTAAATATCGTCTGCTTATTAATTGCATTTTTCTCTTTTGTTTTTGGCAACTATTGAAATGTTATGTTTACTTTTGATGTGTTTGTTCTATATAGTACTTTTGTATGTGATGTTTGATTCGAGCGGATATTAAGGAAAATGCATACACCACAAGAGAAAGCACAGATTTTATGGTGGTCATAGAGTTAATTTTCAATCAACTAAATCACTGACTTTTAAGAGTTAATTTCCAATCATTTAAACTGACTGATTTATGAAAATTTGAATATCACTATTCAATAAAAAAAGGATAATTTTAGATTTTCCATCGATCGCTTCAAAGAAAATACGCCAATCAGCGCGCAGGTTTCTCAAGATTAATTGGCCTACGATTATGAAAATGTTGAGTTTTTCTAAATTTCTAACATTTAAAACTTCATAAATAAGTCTTAGCTCATCGTGAAAAATAGAAACATTCATTCATTTATTTAAAATTTGGTGTGTCCAGAATATTTCTCAGAATATGATACTCCAGAATATTTCTCAGAATACTGTATTAAATTTAGACTTCATAATTTTTGAAATATATTTATAGGCAAGAACAAAATATTATTATTGATTTCATTTCAATCCTTTTGAAAGCAAAACTAAAAACTGAATTTTACGCTGAATCTCAGAAATTTTTGTCGAATTATTGTTTGAGATATTACATAAATTATGAAAAATATTTTGTAGTTCACATAAGACAAATACCGAGCGATTCTGTTTGCAATACTCACATTCAATAATAATAATAATTAATAAATAACAATAAAGATGATAAATAATAAAACGCTTAGTTTTATTAAAAAATATCTTAATTGCAATTTTATCATTTACATTTTAAATTAAAGTTGAAGTTTTGCCGGAAATGACAAATTAGCAAAATATATATAGTAAATTGAACGAAACGATCTAAACAGTATAAGTTTGGTATGACTATCAAAATTTGAAGATTAAAAATGTTTTGTTTGAGAATCCTTTAAGAGACCAGTTACTTAAAATATTTAATTGAAAATTGTAGCGAGCGGTAATACTGGCGAACCGGCTGGTCGCCAAAGGCGGCTAGTAATAAATAAAAATTTTAGAACCAGTTGAAGATTTATCATGAAGTTTTTAGTAAATTTATGACATTATTCAAACAATAGATTGTAAATTAAAAAAATATTTTATCAATCTAAATTCTTTCAGTTTATTCCTATAAAATAGTATAAAGACAAAATCCACCAAATTTCATAGTAATATGATAATTATATTTTGAGTTGTTTGATTTGAAGTGAACAAAATATAAGAAAAAAATAAATTTTCAGAAAAATGCATTTAAAGTATGCACTAACATGTCTTAATAATAAATTAAGTGTGTACATACTTAAAATTAACCAAAGGTGATGTATACTTTCTTCCACCTCAGCATTTAATAATTTCCTTTCTTTAATGATAGTATTTTTTTGTTCCTGGTAATTTTTGTGTTTGTCAGTGAATGCTACCTAGATTCGTATATTCTGTTTTGCCGAGCTCAGCAAATGCTCTAACTGCAATGGCTACACTCCAATAAACTTAAGAACATTCAGTAATTCTATAACACTTTCGTTAAAATGTATTACAGACATAAATGCCCCTAATCTGAGGGTTCGGAGCTCAACAAAGACATCTTCAGGTACAAATTTCCACAAAACACCATTAAAATTGTCAATGGCATTTTTCAATTTGCAATACAAAAAATGTTCCGTATTTAAAACTAAATATGTGCTTATATAAATTTTTAAGATGTTTTTGACCCTTTAAACCAGTACTTCCGGTTATTTAAATGTCCACTTCCGGTTTAAGGATCATTACGAAAATATTAATATCTTGACTTCTAATTAAAGTAGAGATAAAAGTAAACCTGTTTTGGATAGCTCAAAGACTAGTCTATCCAATAAAAAATTGTTTCAAAATATCATATTTCGCTAAAATCGACCTTTTCAACGTGTTCGTTACCTCAAAACATTCAACCATAAAACTTTTTTTAAAAAATCCATTAAAGAGAAAAACTTAATTTATAGGTTAAAACAATGATATCATTGATATGATCATTTTTTTTAACTTTAATATAATGTAAAATTCAGTTTTATGCTATAATATTTTCGGAAGCTATCGAGGAAAAACGCTGAAATTTCACCTGATTTTTAGTTAATTAAAATTTTAATAAAAAAATTAAAAAATCGCTCCGAGGTGCACATTCCTGATCTGCAAGTATACATGAGCCAAGTTTGTTAAGTCTGGGTCAACCGGTCTGATCTGTAGAGCGTCAACACACACTTTACTTATTATAAAGATGAATGTAAATTCTCTTTTATCCTTTCTCCGAGATAATATAGGTAACGAACAAAAGAATGTGGTATATTTAAATACCGACTATGTGATATAATCGTAGTTTATTAGAATTATTCGAATTAACGAGGATAAAAAAAATCTGGTATAGTTAAAAAAAAAAGGATCATCAAACGCGAAATAAAATATTCTGCAATAATGCACACTACGAAAATTATAACTAAATAGTGGCATTTTTGCCAATTATTTTAACTTTTGTGCATAAGTTTAGAACTTATTATGTAAATAATAATGGTGTATTAATGCTGTCCAATTGGATGGTACGAAAAAGTCAGTTTTTGATTTTGAATTTGTAATAGCGAGGGAATGTTGCCATTTGGAGTAGATAAAATAAATTATAAATATGAATATTGGAGTAGGCCTTGAGGTATAGCAAAGACGTTAAAGTTCTCATAAAAACACACTTTTTGCAACTTTTTAAGGATTTTTGCGTGCCTCTGTTATGAAATAAAAAGATTTCATTAGGCATCGTCATATGAATAAAAGTATAAAAATAGTTTTACTATTGCGCTGACATGACACTCAATTGTTGCCAGAGCGGTTGTAATTGAGGTAAGGCGGAAATTTGTCTGCATTCGGTGACAAGGACAGAGATGGTTTCAAATCAGTAGCTTTGCTGTGTTAAGTAGAGTTCCGTTGACTTCTCTCCTCCGTCTATTGTGTCACTGATTAACGTAATTGATTTGTTAGTTTGTGCTTGTGTGCTTTGCTGTGAGTAGAAATGGCTCAGTCTAAATTAATGAAAACAAGACAAATATCGGAGTGTTATATTTTTGGGAAATTGAGTGATTTGCTTGAAGATGAACACACTACTGACGAACCTAGTACTACTGTTATATTAAACCTAAACTCAAAATTGCTTCAGAGAAGGATCCTTTTGTAAGAGAAATGTGTGCCACTTTAGTTCCCATAATAGAACAAATATGGTCAAGAACTTCTATTTCTGTTGCTTCTAGCATAAGAATTTCACAAGTTTAAGTTTTAGTTTAGTTATATTAACGTCCCGTTTTGAAGCAACACGAGGACTATTTTGGGATGGACCTCGTAATTTTGAACCGTGGCCAGATGACGAGGACGACACCTCAGCTGGCATCCCCCCTCTCCACACCACACCAGCGGGAGGACATTTGGTCAGGACGGATTTAACGTGCAACAGATCCCCTTACACGACGGTTCTTCGGTTGAATCGGGTCTCGAACCCGAAACCCTCCGGTTCCGAAGCCGAGACCTTACCACCAGGCCACCGCGGCCTAAGAATTTCACAAATGATAAAAGATTAATAAATCCCTTTATTTAGCATGATAAAGTCTAAAAGCAGAAAATATTCTGGTAAGTTTAATTCCAACCCCACAGAATTTAGAGAAGAAGCCAGACGTTTATTTGATATTGATGACTTGTATAAAAGATAAAAAGTGCAAGTTATGGAATAAAAGGTTCTAAACGATCAATGATTTAACAGGAAAATGGTTACAGGTAATATTGATATTGCTACCACAAGCGCTTTTGAGGAGGAGAGAAGCAACAAAGAGTCAAGAACTACAGAGAATAGTTAAGTTTAATCATGAAGGGGCAAAAAATACTGTGTGTCAGAAAAGATTACTGGCGACGATGACAACGTTGAAGAACAAAGGTGTTCATTACAAAAAGAGGCAAGCCAACCAGATACATGAAATAGACAAAAAACAATAGAACTACCAAGTGCCTGTGCGGTTTAATATTAACTTACACCTTTATAGAGAAGGCATCTGAAACTGAACCAAATAGTATAGGGGATTCGGTTATCGACTTTCCCCGGCTTCCTTGTCACACGCAAGATGTGACGAGGAAGAGCTGCGAGACTGGTGGCCGAAGCGGCTCAAAATGTCTGGTTCAATCGAAAGAGAAGGGTACATAAGAGCAAAAATTAACTCCTGTGTGAATATGCCAAAATTTAATTTAAAAAAAGTGTCATGTTGAAATGAAATAGAAACAAACATTTTGAAGCTGTAACATTTGTAATCGTTAAGGATACAGAAGTCAGAAACGCAAAATTGAACATAAAAAATATTTTATAATTGTTATACTTTGTAATTAATAATTTTTTCCAATTGTAATGCTTATACATGTATTTAAAATCATCTTTTGTAACATTATATGAATGAAAAATTCATAAAAATATTTTATTAGAGTTTACAATTTTTCATTTTTACAAACAAAGCTTTTTGCGGCATCTTGAAATATTGTTTTATTGCAATTAGAATGTTTTTAAAAAATTTTTGAACTTAAAAGGCAACTTTTTCGCACTATTACCAAACTCAAATCCAAGAAAAAAAAATCTTTTTTTTTTAAATATCCAATTTTTTCATTTTTACAAATTTTAAGTTTTTTGCGGCACTTTAAGATAATGTAACATTGCAACCAAATTTTTTATTATTGATTTTGAATCTAAAATGCAACTTTTCCGCACTATTACCAAACTAAAATCTGAAAATTAAGGACCTTTTCGTTCCACCCTCATGTCCAATCTCTTCAACTTCGAAATTTAATGATAAAATTAATAATACCAACAGAAATTAAACGGCCTTTCCTACCAAGCAGGATGGTATCCGGAATGGATGGTATCCAAGCAGGATGGTTTCTCGAAATATGTAATTTGAACGGATCATTGAACGGATCATAACGGATTGAACGGATCATAAATTATTGAACTAATTATTGCTAGTTCAAACATGTGTCTTTAGAATGCTAGAGGACTTTATCGATTTATATACCTATTTTAACGATATTTTTCAACAATTTATTTTCCAAAAAAAGAAATTTAACCTGAACGAGCACATTAGGCAAAAGTTCCTTTCATCAACTTGCTGCCATCACACTGACTTATTTTTAATTTAGGTTTGTCAATTATTACGGCAAATTAAATTTAATAAAGTAATTTTCAGAACGTATTTCTATGAAAAGAAATAATTAATATGAAAGTAATATCCTTACATTTATTTTCTAAAATATATAAGAAAAAGTTCTGAATTTTTATGATATTTATTTATAAACCCTATTTTATGTAAATAGATTCAATAAATGCCCTCAAGAATTTAAAAAAATTCTAGATCCTCTAGTTTATGACTCGTATTTAACAAAATAGTCTTGAGACGCTAATATTTTAAAAAAACAGTTGCATTCCAATTAATTAATCACAAAAACTGATTGATTCGTGAAAATCTGAATATTACTGATCACTTACCACTTCATGGACCGGCTCAAAGAAAATACCCCAATTAGCGCCTACGGTTTCTCTAGATTGATTGGCTTTAAATTATGAAAATGTTGATTGTTTGAAAATCGATATATTCAAACTTCACAAATTGGGCAGATTTGATTGCAGGAGGCAGAAATGTTCATTTATTTATTTAAAAGTTGGAGTGTTAAAAATAGTTGGCAGATTGTGATTTCTTGGAATCAAAAAACTGTATAAAATTTATATTTCATAATTTTTTTAACGTATTTATACACCGAAACAAAATAAAATAGTATTATTGATGTCAGTCAAATTCTTTTGATATTAAAACTGAAAATTTAAATTTTATGAGAAATTTGAAAAATTTGTTAAATAATTACTGCAATTAAAATTGAATTAATTTTTTAAAACATTGTTGATTTTTTTAAAATTTTCTTTGAGCTATCAAAAAAAAAGTTTTTATAAGAAAGATTCATAGTACAAGTACAGGAATTTAACTGAATTGAATTAAAGGAATATAAAAATTTGAAGCTTTAAAATATTTTACTGCTGAAGTTAAGAAACAAGTTACATAAATATTTAATTAAAACTTTTAGCGAGCATTAATACTTTCGAAACGGCAGGTCGCCAAAGGCGGCTAGTACTTATAATAAAGAGCTGTGTGTGTTGGCGCTGGACAGGAAACACTTACAGCTACCAAATGTGGCCCATGTATACCTTTGAGGACTGAAATGTGCACGTACCAACGATTCTAATTAAAAATTAAGCGAAATTTTGCCTCTTTTACTTGATAACTTCCGAAAATATTATTGTGTAAAAATGATTTTAAAGTTCAAAAAATTATCTTCTTAATAATACCAATGTTTTAACTTATAAATGAAATTTCAATTTTTAATGAATTTTAAAATTATATTTTAACCATATTTTTCAACATTTTTCGAGCAAAATAAAAATAAAATTTCATTTTTTGGCGTGCATGCGGAAAATTAAGCTTTTAGCGCAATTCATAGCACGTTTTTGCAAGAAATGAAATATGGTATATTCCGTTAAAAAGTAAAAGTGAGAAAAAGTTTTATGCAACGTTTTAAAGTATCTACATCATTCATTCTATTCAGTTATATTTAAGGCATACACAGTTTGATATATAGAGAATCTATATGTTCTAATCAGGACCAGGCAGCTAATTTCTGAAATTTTATAAATTGTTAATGTACAGTCGCTACAAGCCAAACTCGGACATCATACGAAAACAGCATTATCTACCAAAATATTTTAATTAAAATAAATTAGAATAAACACGAAAATGCTTTTTAAACTATGAGTTTATTTTACAGCTAAAAACAAAACCAAATAGCGCCAATTCATACATTATAATTAACAATTTAGACATACGAAAAAAGTAAAATTTGCGAAAAATAGCCCTTAAGCCAAACTCGGACATCTCACAATGAAGCACCAAATAGTTGCAATCCTGGGTAAAAATGACTGCCGCCTTTATGGTTAACGCTATAATTGTTCAGGGGAATTTCTCAATTGTGTTATTCTCATCTACTGTGGAAGTAAATATTAATTTAATTAAAATATCAAACCAAAGAGGCTAAACGAGCATTGAGTTAAGAAAATTGGTTATTAAGCATACTAAAAAATGGAAAGTATATGCCGGAAATATCAGAGAATACCCACAGAAGTCATTCAAAGGTTAATGACATCATAAAATGCTTCAAAACCAATAATCAGGTGGAAAATAAGCCTAAGACAACCCAGAATATAAAGATTTTCAAAAAAGTAGATGATCGATATTTAATCAGAAAAGCAAAAGCAAATCCGTTTCTTAGTGCACCAAACCTATCTATTATTGCTGAAAAAGAATTAGGAAAGAAATTGAGCCCATCAACAATAATAAAAAAAAATGTGCTCGATAAGGCAGATCTCAGTGAAAGAAAATCCAGACAGAAGCCTTTCATAAGTAAACGAAATCAGATTAAGATTACAGTTCGAAAGGAACGTGAAAACAAAGATTTTTCTTATTGGAAAAATGTCTTATTTATTGATGAGAGCAAATTCGAGATTTTTGTTTCCAATGGCAAGCCTTGCGTCTGGAGAAAATAGAACTTGGAAAATCTCAAAAAAGGAACTGTGAAGCATGGTGGTGGTGATTGATCGGTAGTGGTCTGGGGCTCAATTTCAGCTACTGACCCAGGAACTCTGCATTTTATTGAAGGGAGAATGGGTCAGAATGTATACCGAGACATTTTAAAGAAACGTTTGCAACAATGTGAGCTGAAAATTCCTCTTGGAAACAAGTGGTGATTTTATGAGGATAATGATCCGAAACAAAATCTATCTACTGCGTTCCCAGATTCTATATAATTGTTCTTACGTCATAGACACTCCACCCCACAGCTTCTATATAAATTCCATCAAAAATTTATTGGAACACATTTAAGAAAAAAATCCGGCAACACACCATAAACATGAAGTTAAAATAGTATTGTTGCAGGAATGAGAAAATATTAAACGTAATTTTTGTGAAAAATTAGTGCTATCTACGCCTAAACGTCTTAAAATGGTTATAAAAAACAAGGACTTGCATACAAAATAAAGAATCATTTGAAATATTAACTAGTTTCTTTAAATCCTATCTATCCGAGTTTGGCTGGGCATTATTTTCTGTTTTGTTTTATTTTTTGCCATAATTTTTGGTTAAAATGAATCAGTTTATAATTTTTTTTATTTGTTTTTATAATTGCAATAAATTTAGTATTATAATTCATTTAATTATGTTTATCATTTTTAGTTCACAAAATTTTAACTATATTAGTATCTTTTCTTTGAAGTCCGAGTTTGGCTTGGGGCGACAGTATCTGATAAAAAGTAGTTTACATGAAATTAATAATCATACCATTGAAGTTTATATCAAATGTTTTGATTAAATACGAATTTCTAATTTTTATACAGATCCTCTGTTTTGTGAGTCATGTTTAACAAAATATCCTCGAGATTCTAATATTTTAAATAAAATGTTTCACGCTTTTGCAATTAAAATGTATTGACTTATGAAAATTTGATTGTCTATTCTAAAAAAACGCGCGATTTCAGACCTCTCCGTTCACAGTCTTGATGATAATACACAATTCAGGGTTTAAACTTTCACCAAGATTGATTGTCTAAAAATTTCTATCGTTGATTGTTTTAAAATGATAGTAAAAATTCTATAATTCGTTAAGGCTTAATCTCAGAAGATTGAAACGTCAGACTGTCAAGATAATTTTACTGAATATGATTTATAGGAACGGAGGACTATATAAAATTTAGACGTCGTAATTATTTTCTGAAGTACATTTATTGATTCAAATAAAATACTACTTACCGCAATTAAAACTTTTGAAAATAAAACTAAATTTTATGTTGAATAAAAAGATTCTTTATTGAATAATTCTTGGAAATATTGCATACATTATTTTAAAAATATTTTGTGCTACATATAAAATTACAAGGTGAATGATTCGATTTTCTTTTGTCCTATTTTTATAAACTACGTTTGGATTCAGGAAACATTTTTCGTATTTACAGAGGTTTTATCTCTTCCATTTCTAATTCAAATTTCATGGGAACTAACAGAAAATTAGAGATGTATATAGTACAATTTACTGAATATCGTACAGCTTCTATAATACATAGTATGAATAATATGACTATCACAATTTGAACCTTAAAAATATTTTGCTGAAGTAGCTATTAAGAAACTACGGTACATAAATATTTAATTGAAAATTCTAGAGGTATTACTCCTGGCGAACCAGCTGGTCGCTAAACACGACTAGTTTATTGATAACTGTCAATTTTACCATTTATGAAAATAACAATAAAGAAGTTAATTATTTAAGATAGGCAAAACAATAAAACCTGACAAATTTAAATACATTTTAAGCTTAATATAGGATTGTTTATTCTGCTGTATAAGAATCAGTCAAATTTCGTTGCACCTTTAATATAATTCGAGTAATTCGAGAACCCATTGTAGAATAGCAACAATTTTCAATTTTAAAATTAAAAACAAAATAAAAAGATTTAAATTATGTAAATCCTTTACCTTGGAACTATTTTCAGGTCATTCATAGGCGAAAAAAAATTGCCCAATGATTTAGCAAGATGAAAGTTGAGGTTTGATGTGGCATTGATAAAAAGTCAACTCTATCGGATATTTTCCGTCATGATGAAAATTCTGTGCACTGTAAACACTTTTCCGATGAATTATTGGTTAACTTGGGTGTTCTGGATAGTCATGGCAACCTCCAACTTCCAGAATACGAACACCAAGATTTCTCATTTTGGAATTGAAAAGAAAGAATGAATAACATATCTTTGTAAACCAGCTCCACTATTTGTTATATAAAATCAAAAAGTTTAATAATTCAAAAATATATAACATCTTTAATCTTTTGTATGACACATCAGTTTAATTGCTATAATCCATCTTATTATCAATGATAAAACAAACACCAAAGTGCAATTTAAATCAGTGCTGCATCATAGCTGGTCACCATTTTATGTAATTTAAGTATACTTTCTAAAAACTAGAAACTGCAGTTTCTGCTAGTCAATTTATTCGCATTGCAAATGGCGAGACCACGTTTTTGCAAACACTGCGAAAATCGAAATATATTTCGTTGTTCTATTTATTTAATGCATATTTTTATATAATTTTATATTAAATGAAACAATTACTTCAAACTTTCTATACGTAAAAAGACTTTGCTGATACATTTTAAAAAAAATTTGGGACAATGGCAGACAAGTATTGAGAAAAATGGCAGAAAGGCCAGATATAGCTATACTATGTCAATAATGTGACATAAAAGTAGCATTCTACTTATTTTTTCGAATACAAAGAAAGATAATGTAAACGCCAAAAACTCGTTATTTTGTTGAAACTCCAAGTATGATTTTTTTTTTTTCGAATCGGAAAAACAATTTTGTAATTATGTTTGCTTCTAACAGTCTGCGAAAATGTATTGAGCTGGTTGAATTGAATCAGATAGGATAAAATCTGACAACGAATTTGTTGTTATCATTATACCAAATAGTTATATACATAGACATAGTTATAGACAAATCGTTGTTAGACATATAAAATTTTGAAAAAAATTCATTCCTATGAAGGCAGTCTGTCTAGCTCTTCAAGTACAACTGAACACAATTATAAAACGGAATAAGCAGCATGTTTAAAATTTGGTACGCAGTGTTATTTAAAAAAGAGATAGTATAGATTCGTATCATATTTTGAATTAAATCCGTTAACGGATCACTGCCTGTCGGTCAATGTTTTTGTATGCATGTTATTTCCATAAAACACAATGACTTAGAAAAATGAATTGATAGTCAAATAAGTGCCCAAAATGCATTTTCAGTTATCTTTACATTGTACCACTCTTGCCACCCAGGAGGGTACACAAAAAAGTGAGGGATTCGGTTCCTCCCATCGATGACGGGACGTACTTCCTTCGAAAAGGGTTGTACCGTGGCCGGTGATGACCCTTAGGACTCCACCACAGTTCCTGCCAGTGTTGCTGTTGCTGCGATCCGGTCATTCAGTTTTCTTTATCCACATGCCTTCGGGCGGGTCGGAGAGTCAGTCATATGGCTTACTTTATACTACGTAGCACTCAGCTCTTTAGATGGAACTAAACTGGTGGTGGAACTTAGTAGCACTAAGTTCTTTGAAAATAAAATAGTCTGAGCACTTAAGGAGCACCTCATTGTTTAATATTAATCTCAACTGGGCTTTCCTCTGGGACCCGTGAGAGATGTTTCAGTAATCCGTTTAGTAGAGGCCTGTTTTTCGTGCCATTTAGGGTTACTTGTCTCGACATATATTAAAGCATAATTTATAGCAAAAAACGTGAATTATTTATGCTATCTTTATAAGTAATCAAGAAAATTCCATCAAAATGTTGAGGGTGAATATTTTAAAAGATAGTTTTTGTATACTATGCGGATAAGAACAGGAAACTGACAAATAAAATTTGTATCTCCAGTAAATATTTCTTCCAAAAATGTATGATGCTTTCTCTGTCGTCGACGCCTTGATGACAAAATAGATTTTTTTTGTAATTTTGTTGTTGCGAGCCAAAAGGCCAGTCACCATTCAAATCATCCCCTTCAGGGTAGTATTATATGATTCACAGTTCCTTCTGAAATTTCACGCTGATAAAACAGTTCCTTTCCAGAAAGCCTATAATTTGGTAAGTCCTAAAACAATTACCAAGTTTCTTCAACAAACTCCAAATAGTTTTTCCTCTAGAGTCTTTCAAGCACTTATATTTTAATTATAACCACCCAGTTATTAGAAAAATTTGGATTGTCATTACTTCCATAAAGGTTTGCAAGATGTTAATACACTATTGGCTGCCAATCAGTGACTACCAGATGGCCGTGTTGTATACTAAAAATTCAAATGAGCTTACCCAATACACATTCTTAATTTAAAATCTATTATCTCATGTCCTTATTCGTTGATAATTGCAGAAAGTTCTCAGTTATTTCCTTTGGTATTCCAATTAGTTGATAATCCTATTACTATGATAGATTCTAATCTATGAAAAAATGTTGGACTACTGTCTTGGATTTTCTAGCAGTTGTAAACAATACGGTGAATTTTGTGTTGATCTTCATAAAGTGTGCATTTCGACTCTTTCCTTTTAGTCTATTCGGCCAAAATTTTATCGAAATTTATAATTCTGATTTTAAGTTTACAAACCAAATTCAATTAATCTCATATGTTTTTGAATTGTTGCGTGCACATATACACGAATTCACAGACCGTTTCCTAAAACGGATTTGATCCAAAATTGTATAAATACTTAAAACTCTTGTTATAAAATTTTAATGCCTGATTTCATCTAGCTAGCTCAATGAGGTTTTAAGTGATTGTGTTTGTAGACAGAAAGCATTCCAAAAATGCTGTATTATGCCTCAGATAAACTAAAATAAAGCGCGGAGATTCATCAAATTCTCGAGATTAAGGTAACATTACTTTTTTCTTTCTATATTTAGGTACAATAAAATTACATGACGTTTTTTCAATATACACGATTCAAACTAATTATGAGCAATACAGAGGTATTTCCATCTTAATAGTAGAAAACTGATAACCAGAAAAAAATCCAGTTTACTCGCAGCGTCACATTAAAAACAATTCAATAAAAAAAATTCAGTATGACTTCGGTCTTTTCATGAATATGCAAACTTATAGAAAATTAGCGATGCTAAAAATAGAAAAAAAAAACTGCTACGCAAAATCTGCGTACTTCCAAATCTGATTGGAAAATATTTATGAAAATCAGGCGCTTTAAATCCCTTGAATTGTGTTTTCAGGTCGAAACTGCACAATGTATTGGCATCCATAATTTACAGAAATACAAATCACGGATTTTATATTTACTGAGTAAAATTTAAAAAAGAATTTCTTCCACCTAATTCAAGTTTTCAAGCAATGCTTCGAGTTAAATTAGCTAATAAAACCTTTTTCTTTAAATCTTTTAGTACCAAAAAATTCACTTTCATTCATTCATTCATTGTTCATCGGTTTCAACAAATGACATCTCCGAATTCTTTCTTATTGGCATTTAGAATCAATTATCAGTCACACACATCAGTTTTTATGCTATTTATTATAACTTGGATTCAAGAATGCCTCATAACAGAACCGGATTCAACTCTATAGGAGCCCTTAGAGCATGTTTTGGGATCTCCTTTTCCTTCTAAATATCCAAAGTCCGATTTTTTTTTATTGATTTTTAAATTTAATATATGTGTAAATATTCATTCACTTCTTTACACATGAAATTATTTAATCTCCTAATTAGATGATATTCTTATTCGGGATATTTGTTATTTAAATCGTCATAATAATAAAGAACAATTGAGAAAAATTTTACCAAGCGATTTTTGAGTTTTAAATCATGTAAAGCCTTTACCTAATTTGATTTTTATACTAAAAATTCAACCATTCGATGCATGTATCAGACACGCCATTATAGCGCATGAAGTTAACAAATGATTAAATGAAATAAAACTTAATTTCAAAACTCACTGTTAAGATAAGATGCAGCTACCACCGTATAATTTAAAAAATAATTTTAAACAAAGTAGTAAAATAATTTCTTTTAACATAATTTAAAACACTGATATAAAGTATGTTAGAGCTATTGTGTGTTAATCAGCCAACTACGGAAAAAAGATTGAATCGCACAAATCTGTAAGTGACTTTTTTAGGGGAGGGGGGGGATTTAACGTTCTGTTTCAAGAGTGATGTATGACTTATAAGTCAAATGATGACATATACGTAATTAGATTATTCTGGAAATACTATAAAGAAAAATCATTCACTCTTGCATTAAACAATGCTAGTTGAAAACCAAGGATGTATGGATAGGATTGTAGATATTTTAATTAAAAATAAAGTATAAAATTAATGATAACAGTAACGGCGTTCTCACAACATTAGATAATCTAAAAATGTGAATCAAAAACAACTAACTATCCACACAAATATTGAATCGCTTTCTTTGACAAATAAGCATTATATTTTTTTTAGAACAGTGAGAAACATTTTCGTTTAAAAAATTCATTTCCATATGCGAAGATAAAATTTTTTTTAACTACAAGCAATGGTGAATATGTCTCGTATGGATTCATTCGTAACCTGACAAAGCGACTTTATAGGGCAGAAAAAATTAAATCGTATATAACTAACCTTAAGATATAGTATTTCAATAACTTAAAAACGTTATCCGAGTTAAAAAGATCAGAAATATTTGTGGAAGATATTCAACGTATCATTTTCAAAAGAAACCTTTTTTGAGAACTAGTTAAGTCACATTCAAAAATATTTTTGGTCCGATTTAAATGCTTTTAAAAATTAATAACCTTTTTATATTTTGTAAAGCGACAATTATCTGATTTTTAATTCGTTTCAAGAAGAATGACAAAAAATTTCTTGTAATTAATAAAATTATAGATATATGCAGGACTTCAAACATATAAACATGTGAAGTAAAATTTTCTCACATCCATTCAATACTTTATTATTTTTAAAAATTATGAAAAATTAGCAGTTTTTAAAAAAGCCCAAACTGAAATTGCGGAATCTATACTTTTGTAATGCTGATAACCTAAAGTAACTATTGATCGAGCACTTAAAAATACAATTGACCAATTAGTTTTTCGAGTATCCTCTTAAGATGAACAAGTCATCCAAATATTAGAATTACTTTCGTTTTCTTAAAATAAATGGGCACTTCGTCGCATTTCTCTACAGATGAAATACTGCACTAAGCATGATACAGCATGTACAAATGTTACAGTTCAGATTTTCAGATAGTAATAAGAATCTAAGTGAAAAAATATTGAAAATCATTTAGTGCGTGTGAAAACTACTTTCGTTATTCTAGTTTTTTAAATACTTATAAAATAGAATACCTTTACATATCTCGTATCAAGCAGCGCAAGGTTACAAATGATACTCAGATGCTAAGTTTATAATTAACTGTAGGAAGTTAAATTTAACTTAACCGTGAGGTCATTTCATATTTCTAAAGGCAATCAGAAAAATAAAAGCCTTTTTAACAGAACTTTATTTTTCAAAAAAACAGTAGCAATTTCAAATATAGGAGAAATAGTTATTTTTGAAAATTTTCCTGGAAAGTAATGGCTATAAAGCCGAGAAAAACAAAAAGATTTATTTTTGTACAAATCTTGACTTCTTACGGTTGTGTTTCGATTAAGATTTCTCGTGGAAACATAAGAAATTAAAAACTTATGGATTACAATTTTTGAAAATTTAAATAAATATATTTATTTTACTAGATATGAAGCAATTTTTTAATCTTCATAAATTGTACTGCATATGCGTAGAAATGCGTTTCTGTAATAACATGAACTTCCCTCTTTCAATTAATTTTGAATAATTTAAAAATAAGTTAATAAATTTGGAAAATAAATTTTGAATATGACATACATAAGTTTTTTTCCATGAGGTGCTTAAATTAAATAATCTCATTTTTAACTAAAGAAAAAGCAACATCAAAATAAATTTCTGAATTATTCCTCCTGCATTTCTTGCTCGTTTTTACTCATTTACAGAACTAGGATTTAACAAACAAATTTTAATCGTAAAATGAGCATGCAGAAAAATTTTGGTATATATTTGCAAGAATAATTTTATTTATACATTAACATCTTTAAAAATATTTATAATTGATCATCTTTTATTCGCCTGCACTATTTTCAAATTTTTTGGCAGAAAATATACCAACAGTATAACATACGTGGTACAGTGCATTTCAAAAATTATTTCAAAGCATATGATGGGGAACAAGTCCTCATATTGTTAGTATATTAACTAGTACGGTAAAATACAGTCTTTAGAAATTTTTTTCTTCATGAAAAGAAGCATTTTTTTTTTACCGTGCTTTCTTTATTATTGACAAATTTTAATATAATGCTAAAAAAATTAACGGTTAAATTTATAAGTTAAAACAAATCATGTACTGCAGATTGACGTATTTTAATTGAAAAGCTGCGTTCATGCCTTTAATGATTTTGCCGGATTCAAATTTCGAAGCGAACCTGGTTATTATTAGAAAAAAGCCATTTCGTAAAACACTACATGGGATATAAAGCTTGCTCTTCCAAATTTTAATAAAATTTTCGATGCTCCAAAATATTCAAATAATTTTTTTTGTATTCGAATTTCTGCGAAATTTTCTTTGATTTAATAACTGGAGTTTCATTTCTAAAATTCACGAGATGAAAATGTTTTTAGAACAAGAAACCAACTTTGGTTTTTAAATATATTGTATATCTAAAAAATTAACTTATTTCGTTCAATTCATTCAAGGCAGCAACAGAAATACTTTAAAAAACATATGTGAATTATGTTAAATTTACTACTGTTAATATCGAATGTTAAACAATCGTAATCTCCAGAAAGGACAATAGAAACAGTTTGAAATTACCGCGAAATTTTGTTAAGATAAAAAGAATATTAAAAACATACAATTCTGAATGCACCATTCTTTTAAAAAGCTTCAGCAAAATTATATGCAGACACTTCCATATTTAGATGCTAAAAATTATCGTTTCGCTCAAACATCCACCATAATTTTTTTCCCTTTTATATCGAATTTCGATACCACAAGTTTAACGCAATAACATGTTTCAAAGTATTTTCCCATTTTAATTTAAGAATTTCATATTATAAATGGAGTCTCAAATGCTTTAAGCAACTAACTTGAGGAGCAGCAATTTTGTCTAACAAAAAAAAACATTTTAATAAATTATTAATATATTAGTAATAATATTTTAATATATTATTACTACATAATATTTAAATAGTGCATTGTTTCGTACTTAATTAAATTAGTTCCTGGAATTAGAATAAAAACAAAACCGTCTGCCAACGAATAATTAAATTATCAATTCCAATCATTTATGAACCAATTAAAAAGTAAAAGAAACTATTCCGAACAGTCAAGATCTTCGATTCAACATTTTTGTTGTGAGCAATCTCTAGAAATGACTTAAATATATAAAAAAATTTAATTGGGCGTTATTAATACTTTACAAAAGATTTGTATGCGATCAGAATACAGAAACAAATTTAACTGGCTTCAGCTTTTATGCGATAAAACACCATTAGGTATATAACATAATGCATTGTAAAAAAGTGGATTAAGTTATCAGTTCAATATCCAAATTCAGAAATAATTCCATGGGCTAATCAGGAAAATACTAAAATAAAATCCTCAATTTCGAAAATCTTGCCAACTTAATATAACCATGTACAAGAATAGTATGGAAGTCAAAGCTTTAGTAATCTAAGATGTAAACTTTCAGCTATTCATATACGGTAAAAACCATCTTTCGACAGTAAAATTACAAAAATTCATATCACTTATCCGTTGTGTATTTAACTAGGAACAGTCAGTTTATATTATTAAATACTTTTTTGCACCTTTAAGGGAATCCTCTCACGTATTTTTTTTTAATTTTTGAAGATCTTTAATAAATGTAAAGTCAACTCTTGGTGCGAATCAATTATGAATTAGACCTGAACCTACCTGCATTAAAACAAGATGAATAATGATTTTTTCTTAAATTTTGCTCTTCAATATACAGCGTGAAAGAAACTGATCAAAATAGAACATGAAGTAATCGCAAATACTAGAATGCTTCTAATTTTAAGTATTATTGTATCATTCAAATATACTACAGCAAAATAATATTTCGTTGGAAATTTGTTAAATTGCGATTAATAATTTCGCAACCTGAATTTAAAAGACAGAAAGTTGCATTAACGATTGATGGTAGTCTCAAGCAACTAGCGCACAGATCACATTTTTGCAGTGAACTAAAACTGAAAAATTCCTGCGATATTTAAAACAATATATTAAGTATTTGAAGTTTGCAGGTGTTTAAGTTTTATTAGAAAATAGATTTATCCAAGCTTTGAAGAATCCTGAATATTACTATCTTTGTGAGATTTTTTCTACAATTATGATCAATAAACTTCTTAAAATTTACGATTATAGCTAGTTGGTTTTAAGTCGCCGTTCTGATAAAACATATTGTTTACCAATGGATTCTAAAACCCTCCGTTAGGATGGGTTTAATTCAACAAAATAAAGGAGAAAAGAAAGATAAAAGGAGGATGATATTTAACAATAAAGTAAATTCTGGAAAGGCGCATATCCTTCCGCGTCTAACCGCTGAGTGAGATAGAAACGTCGAAAAATGGTCGCCTCAGAATACTGAAACGAACAATACAATCCAGCCTTATCTTTGTCAAATAAGACTGGAGAGAATAGTTTGTTACTTACAGAACATTATCAAAGACAAATAATAAATTCGTGTCACATATAATAATTTAATAAATATTGTTAATTTACAGAAAATCCAGTTTGCTGAAAAAGTTCTGAAAACTTAATGTTATATTGATAATAAAATTTAGTAACAAAAAAACTTGTTAACATTCCAAATTATACATTTTTATAATAGTGATACATTTAAAAGTTAAATTATCTCGTTTAATAAAATTTAGTTTATGAATATTTTTTCAGTTTTTAATTATTGTAAAAGTATTACTAATAATAAAAATTTTTTAATAAAGTGCACAAACCGTATCATGTGCAAAAAATAACGCTATATAACAAGACATTCAAAATAGGCAAACTGAAATTATTGATTTTTGTTTCAAACAATTAATAGAATGATTGCCTTAATGCCTCAAAATCCAGGGATGAATACTTGTATATTTGCACCATTTCTTAAAACAAAGAATTATTTTAACTAGCAATAAAAAAAATAAGATGGCAATTTTAGAATGAAAAACATTGTAACTCAGGTTTACATACATAGATCACTTGGACATGTTGATATACATAGTCTTCTGATTCGAAGACGTATAGAAATTATAAAGACTGATTAAATATTTTCACATCCATTTCCGCAAAATATTTGTGGCAGTCAATGTGCTACAAGCGTCATGAACTGTTAAAAAAAGAATATAAATATATAGTATTTTTTATAAACTAAGGACAAAATTTATGAAACATAAAAAAGGAAATATCAAAACATACACTGGTTACAGGTGTAAGCATTTTAAAGAAGGGGGAATGGAGTTTTCTTTTTCACTTTTTCCCACTCTTCCAAATGTTTATTTTTTCCATTTTTTTAATGATCATTTTTTTTCTTTTGTAATTTTTCCCTTTTGCATTTTATTGCAATTTTTTCAAAAAAAAATTTTTTTTTGGCAATTTTATTTTTACTTTCTTTTTTTTTCAATCTTTTTTCTTTCAATTTTTTTTTCAATTTTATTTATCCTATTTTTTTATATTTTTTTAATATCTTTTCCCCCCTAAACATCATAAATGCAAGTTAGAAATGCACAATAATAGCTGGGAAATTACTACGTTTACATTAGATTCTTTTACAAGTAAAGTAATACAGTTTAACCCCATATTGCACAATTTATTTTTTCAATCACAACAGTGCAGACTAATGTTAATGAATAGTAAGAATACACTGCAAATATTAACTTGTCAGCTTAGTTAAAATAATTTTCAAGCAAAACGAACTCAAATTCATGCAAATAAATAATTCTATAATGAGATTATTCTAATTCTTATAAATAACATTTCTTTGTATATAAGATTCCCTACACATAAATTAAAATTTAACAAATTTTTAAAATCGTAATAAAAATTCAAATGAATGAAAAATTTTAAATGATGTAAATAATTATGCAATATAGGGTTAATACATAAATTTTAATATTAAATAATATTGCATTAATCTGATCACAAATCATTACCATTTACAATAAAATGTGGTCAGATTTCTAGGAAAAATGTTTTTATTTCAGTTCAGCTGTCCTGCATGATTTTAATTTTCAATGCAACTTTTGATTGAAATATTTTTATAGATTTCTAAACGAATTCCTGACTTACAGGAAACTGACAATGAAAAAATGCAATTCAGGAAAAGGAAAATTTCCCGAAATTTCCAGTTGAGTAATATTTTAATTTTAATTAGAAGCTTTCTATGAAAATAAATATTAATAGAATTAATAAATTTCAATATAATTCGCACAGAATAAATTTCGATGATGGCCTGTCCCATGCAGTCCGTTTGAACTGACAACATTAAGAGATGTTCATGACACTTGCACATGTTTGAAATCAATGTTGATTTGAGACTGAGACTCCAAAAATTGCAAAGATTCTTAATTTTCGGCATTTTTCTTAAATGATTAATGTTGGAAACGAATTAAAATTCAAAAGTATAACCGGCTGAAATAGTTTTTATAGATTATGACTCGAGCCTATATATATATTAAAAAGTCGTTGGTTAACTTTATTAAATACTTTTTTTTTGGTTGTTCATAATTTGATTTTTTTTAATGTTTACTAACAAAATATATCAAAACTTTATCAAAAGAAAAGTATCTTCAAATGACTTCTTTCATTTTCAGAAAAACATCTGCTGAAATTTTGATATTTAAAACAGATGAACTCTCTTTGAATTACAAATACATCGGAGTTGTTTGTTGCCTCAACGTAATATAACTGCATTTTTCGAGTAAAAGTTTTATCTCCCAAATTAAGAATTTTTTTAAAAAACATTCTTTTAATTCCATAGTCAATTCTATATTAAAATATTTTATTGTGGATTTATATCAAATTTTTATTTTATGTAGATCATTATTACTCTTAGTATTTATTCAAAATTGCAGCATCATAAATATATGTAACAAGTATAGCATACTATAAATATACAATACGCTCATTATCGCACATAAATCAGCAATATTTACAATGTCAAATATTAATTGGCTAACAGAAAACATTTTTTAGTCCACAATACTGGGTTGCACAATGCCACATTCAACTAAAAAATTCAAAAGGAAAAACTACTTTATGAGACTGCTAGTGTGCCAAGTCCACTCTACCAGCATGGAAAAGTGCGAGTAGCATTTTGTCCTTAACGGCAGAAGGTTCAAACAAGAGATTGAAAAATACCACTTTCATACGATGCAGAAATAAAAATAAATTTTCAATGCAGCACTTTTTTTTTTTGATAATGCTATCTTAAACGTTCAGAATTCACTCATTTTTCAAGTGTCAGGGGTCGATGCATTGTTTGAACCAACGAATAGCAGAAGGTTATGGTATTAGCAGTTGGTTAACAACAAATGCCTGTCTTTCAAGAATACTTTTTTTTCTTTCCCCTTTTTTCACTTAAATTATTCTGACCGGCCAGTACATTTCTATCTGGATGGAGCTGACACGAGAGGATTTTGGAGGTCATTAATGAATTAAGAGAAGATCAACTCTGAAGAATCAATCTTGAGTCTTGAAACTTATCTGCAGTTGATTTTGTTCATGCAGCAATCAGCTCCCCACTTCCATTGAAGGGTATTTTTTTTTTAATTTTTGCGTTATATAAAGAGCATTTTTTATTCCTGCTGCTGTGCAAGAGGGCTTTTTTAGTTACTGACAAGGATTTTTTTTGTTTGTTTCTTCTTGCAAGTTTTTTTTCCCAGTTTCTTCTTGCAAGGGTTTATTTCCAGTTTCTCCTTGCAAGAGTTTTTCTTTTAAAAAGTTTCTTATTGCAAAAAAATTTTTTTTCAGTTTCTTCTACACATTTTTTACATGCAATAGTTCAAAGGCAAGAGTTTTCTTTTTCTTTTCTTTCTTTCTTTCTTTTTTTTTTTTAATTAATTTCAATAGTTCAACGAAGACAAGATTTTTTTTCCCTTGCAACAGTTCATTGAAGCGAAAGTCTGTCACAAAAGGTATGATTGTCTTCCGTTTTCTCTTGATAGTCCTTGCTACGACTTATGGAACTGTAAATGAATCTAAATGGGCTGCAAACATCATCACTTGGTAGCGATATATTCGGTATCCAGTTCATGATGGTTGAACAGTCAATTAACCTATAAAACCTTCGCCATTCATATATCTGATATTATAAAGATGAAAGTCTTGGAAATCACTAACCTCATGACATAACGTAAGACAATAGTAGAGAAAGTAGCTTCATTCAACATCGTAGGTGTTTTTTTGTTGTTGTTTTTCTTTCTCTTAGTTTTCTTATTCATCCATGCTCATTTGAAGAAGAGCTGGAAATTTAGAACATTATGCTCAATACACACCACTCGCTTCCACGCTTCTATGAATACACAATACTAGCGGCATAAGTTCATTTCACAAATATCCCATAATGAAGAAAAATGTATTGCCATTATTGAAGGTGAAGAACTGGAAAGGCACACTCATGCAGTCAAAGCAGGGCTCTGCAGTAATGAGAGTTTTTTTCCCAATAGTGGTTGTACTACTTCCGAGAAAACGTAGGTTTATGTTTATGCATACAATCTCAGGTCAGAAACTAATATTTATATTTAATTGACACAGTTGAAATATATTGAAACAATTTTGATGCTACAATTTTTAAAGAAATACTAACTTTATTTCAAATGTACGAATCCATAAAATTTGGATACCCGAGTTATCAGAAATGTTGTTTTCCTTTTAAAAAAAATTATTTATCCCCAAACATCTTTTGCAAAGTAAACAGCATCATTTGGGGGGGAGGGGGGAGGTAGAAGTCATTTTCCTTAATTTCATTTCCTTTGTATCTTATTCGCATAACTATTATGTGAAGGATGATCTAAATGCACTAAAAGAAAATGATCAAACATTTTGTTTCGATTTAAAAATGATTAGAAATAAGTTTAATAGAGCATGAAGTTTAAATTACTTTTAATCATTACCTCTGTTCACATATAACATTTTTGTTCAGAAAAGCTGATAAAAACTTTTTAATACAATGTTAAAAAACAGAATAGCTTTAAAAAAAATTTGAATGAGAGAAAGTTTTAAATTAAGCTGTATGTCAAGCCTTTCTGCGACGCAATTATCTACTTATAAATAAAGCTCAATGTGTGTGTGTGGGGGGGGGCTCTCTACAGGCAAGGTCATTTGATCTACGGCTACCAAATTTGGTACATGTATACCTTAGAGGTCGGGAATGTGCACGTGGGGTCCTTTAATTTTTAATTACAATTTTTATTAATTAAAAACTAACTTTCGCGCCAAAAAAAATCTTGCATTTTCCCCACCTCCAAATAAGCAAGGCTTCAGTTTTTTTTTTTTTTTTTTCCCTCCCTTAACAGTAATGAGATTAGGCTTAAGATTTTTCGACCGATTATTTCAAACGATTCTGTTCATTTTCTTAATGTTTCATGCATTTAAAATTAAACATTGTTAATTAATAGATCTTTCAGATTCATTCTGAAGTACGTTTGAATTAAAATAAAACAGAATAAAGGAAATTTAAAATTTCTAATCCGCATAGCGTTACCTCAACTGGCGTAGAAAAATTCACGCATTTGCTTTACCGTAACTGGCTTTGAAAATTCACCCATGCGCATTGTGTTCCGATTGTTGACAATATTATCAACGGAGGATTCTTGATTTAAATTATTTTTAGGTTAGTTGCATGCTTTTGTAATTAAATTGTATTTATGTTATATATTTTTTGTATATGCTTATAGTTTTAAATACATCGTTTTTTAAGTAGTTTTTTAAACCTGTTTTCGACCGATTATTTTAAACGATTGGTTTTATTTTCTTAGTGTTTGATGCATTTAAAATTAAACATTGTTAATTAATCGATCTATTCATGCTGAATCTGAGAAAATTTTATTGAGAAATTCTTGAGATATTGCATAAATTAAGAAAGATATTCTTTAGTGCCCATAAAGTTTAAACTCTCAGTGACTCTTATCAGTAATCATATTATAAAAAAATGCTTTGTTTCAGTAAAAAATATTATATTAATTGCAGATTCATTCTTTCCACTTTAATTTAAAGCGGAAAGTAACTAACAGAAAATTAGAGAGATACATATTATGTTATGACTGAAGGCTTTTATAATATTATGAGTGAATTATATGACTATGAAAATTTGAAGTTTTAAAATATTTTGATGAAGAATCTATTAAAGCAGGAATTGCGTAAAATATTAAATTATTAAAATTTAAATGAACATTAAGATTGCCGGACCAGCTGGTCTCCAAAGGCGGCTAGTGATGTAAATAAACAGTATATCACAGCGTTATAACATTTTCAGCTAATTTTTGCTTTTACAAAGTCGATTTCACAGATTTTTTTAAAAATCGAATAAAATTTTTATTTCAAAACATTCGAATACTTCGGATACTTCACTGAAATGCTTCATGCATTTGTGTAAAAGAGCTAAAATGTAAATTTAATTTCCTTTACAAATATTTTTGGAGTCTCAGTCTTACGAGGATATATAATATTAAATTATATAATCAGTTATACAATTAATACATATAACATTCTCTAAACTTAATGAACTTAAGACATTAAAGGAACTATAAAAGTAAAGCTTCGCAAATGACACACATAGAAATTATATCATTTAACGTTACCAACACTTTGAAAATATTTTTTTCACTTTTAAATTTACCATAAGTTTGCATTTCTAGAAGTAAGATCACAAATAATTGCGCAATATACTTCTGCAATATGCTTTGAAGTGGTGCAATATACATTTAAGTGGTAAATAATTTTAAATGAGAAATATTAGATACAAAAAAACATTTAATGAATAAAATTAAAAATTTAGATTAGAAATTCCTTTAGCATTTTTATATCCAATTATTAATTTTAAATATTCGTATCTAATATCACTTTTTAAAGTTTATAAATGAAAACCTTCGTAGTTATTACTACTTCATGAGCAAACTGGTATACATTTCGCTAGACAAATGTCTTCATTTCAATTATTAATTTTAAAAATCCATAGTATTATTTAAAATTATCATTCACTGAGTTATAATTAATAATAATAGAATAATAAATAGTAATCCATTTTTCAATGTGCTGTAAGTATATTTTCACAGATTTCAAAGTCATAAGATACCTACTTGTATTTTTAAAATGAAAATGCTTCAGACAAACGTTTGCTTTCTTTATTAATTTATATTTCAAACTTGAGCTAGTTTATTACCATTGCCCATAAAATTGAAAGTGTCATCATAGAGAAAAAAATTTCAGGATTAAAATATTTATTTGCAATAAACTAGAAACCAATGTTTTAAACTAAAAACAAAATCACACCTTAGCTTAGTAATTATATTTTTGTCATACTATTCATTTCCACAATTTTATATTTATATATTTAAAGATGTCTCCCGTAACTGAAACTTTTGTGTTTCTTCTTACAGTAACAACTGAAAACTTCTGTTTACCATTAGCATTAAATAACAACAAAATCATTGACAAATTCAAAATAAGGCATACAAAATTATATAAGCATGTAGAATTTAACTTCTGTTACATAATTTGAAGACACTCCACAATAGTAAAATAGCTGTCGTTTATCATTAAATAGTTAAGTTCCAGCAAAAATGTTGAAAAACAGATAAGAATCCTAAATTGTATAAAATTGTTGGGCGTTAGGTCATATTTTATAATTATTACAAATTAAAATACAAAAATAAATAAAAGTATAATATAATTGCTCAAAATTATTATTATTAGTTCATTTGATAGTAGTAAGATTTCGCAACATTTCGACATATTCTGAAATTACATACGAATACACAATGAGAAAATTTCGGGGAAATAAAATGTAAATGATTCTTATAATTGACATCAGCTAATTACTTCGGCCTATAAAATGTCGGGAAAGGGAAATCACTAACAATGGAATACTTTAAGTGTATTATTTACACACATTTCGTGTCACTTTCCATTTTGAGATTTTTCCAAAAATAAAATATGTAAAATCATTGATTCCCATCCAGATTTTAGGACTTTAAAATCTTAAAAATTACCAAATGATGGAAAAACGTACTACGTTATGAAATGATTTCTATATCGAGATTAATTTTAGCACTAACATTTAAAATAAATTCCGACGCTTGAGAAAACCAGAAAAGGAATTTAAACGGACAAGAATAGATAAAATTACAACAAAATAATCCATCCTTTCTAGTTGTATAAATCCTGTCATCTAGCTATCGTTTTTAAAAAAATATAATGCGAGAAGGCAGGATTATATTTGAAGAAATTTGATGAATGTCTGACACATACAAGAGCAGAATCATTAATGTCTGAAGAAAATATGACGAAACTTACAATAGAACCGTCTGTTTTAATTAAAAATGAGTAATGTTATCTAATAGTTACAATATTTTCATGATTACTTTGATATCATGATTACTTGAATTCATGGAACTTTGAATATTTTTAAGATTTTGCTATTAATGCGATTTGCAAACAAGGCAAATCGAAAAGAAGTGATTTAGAATTAGATGAGAACTTTGTTGGATCAAATGCTGGATTTTTTTTTAAGGAAGTATACATTAAAAAATTTCAATGAGAAACTAAAATACGCATTTCTTTAAAAATATGGAAATATACTTTTCTTCTAAAATGAAAACGGTGGAGATTAATAATTTTTACATATTTAGATTCATTGGAAGACGTAAGATTTCTCTGCTTAGAAAAGCTTTGACTTAAGTAAATGCTCCTTTTTCTAAATTGTTTCAAGGAAAAAATGTATCACAAAGTTAATAACTTCGATCGGTCTATAGGTAGCTAGGATACTTTCCTACAATTTAATTGAAATATATCTTATGATTGAAAAAGAACCTATAAAGTTCAAAGTAAATACAGATGCGCAATATTTTATCCTGTATTCATGACTTTCAGTTATTGATTGCTATCCTACTTTCAGCTAGGATTGTTTATTTTTAGCTAACGAAGAAAAATAAAGCTTTCTCGTAGTCCTTTTGAGAAAACATTAAAATTAATGGCGCTTCAAATAATTAATGCGTGTTTCTTTTTAAAAATGTTCTTGATTTTTTTTTGGGGGGGGGAGAGAGAGATCTACAATTCATTGATGAACTATATGCATTTTATTTAATTGTTGGATGGAATGAAATGGCTGATCTTCTCATAATAGTTCTTAATATTAGTCTCTCACTTTGGAACTCAAGGGCTATTTCGAAACGGATTTTGCAATTCCCAACAGGGGCCAGACGTCGACGACGACACCTGAGCCAATATATTTACCATAAACCCCCACAATTGAAGATAGTTGCATGTTAAACCTGAAGTCGAAGGTTACCATATCTACATGCATCAGAAACCAGGTTTCGGTCCTAGAACTTGTAAAAGCCGATGTCTACTTCCAAAAAAGTTCTACATATATTTTCGATTTCACTGTGCCATTCTTAACATCTTGCAATCTGATATCTTTTTTCGCCGGTTTATATATAAAACTGATTTCTAAGCAAAAATTTTTTTTTCCTCCCCTAAGATTCTTAAAAGCAAATTTTGAAAAAGGTTCTTTGATTAAAAGTAAACATCTTTTCATAGAATTTTCGTTTTTAAAGAATACAAAACTTTGGTTTGAAATTGATTGAGTCTTTACTGATGGATTTGGGATCTAAATTATTCATGATTTGATCTTAATTTACATAATTAAATTGAAAAACTGTCAATTTATCTGGGACAATTAGAATATGGCGTCTGGGAATAAAGACAGGAAAAATGTTCTAAATGTATTACTTATGAACATTCAACTGGATTAAAATATCCTGCACTAAACTATGCTTTTTTTTAACTAAATAACAATAATCCAAATGAAGTAAGGAATGCAGGTTAAAAACTTTAAATATAATATTTTTAAATTAGAAATTTGAGGCTAATTTTAAATTTCATTCATGGGAATTGAAGATAAAAAGCGATAAAGACGAGAAGTGCCAAAAGCGAAAATGTCAGGAAATTGTTTAAGTTTTCCTTTACGCTTATGTAGACACTTACAAAGTTCATGGTTTACATTCAACCTCATCCCGGACTTCTTTTGGTCCCAGAAAAAATAAAATTTTAAATATGTTTAGCACTTTTGTCGGGACCTAATTCAGTCCACGACCTCTTTATACTTAGTTTTGAATTATTTAGAGAACTAGCTGAATTTTTTTCACTTTTATCGCATAAGGCATCGCTCTTATGATACTCTTTACTTTCATTTTATTTTTTACTGAGTGATAAATCTATTATGTATATATCAGCCAGTATGCAAGGCATTACTTTAAAACTGCAACACACATACAACATGTTTCAAAGGCTTTCGATAAAAAAAATCTACACTAATGACCGTGCTTTAATTAACCATTTAAATTAAGATAATCAAGCTGAAGATTCATGGATTTTAATATTTGACTTAACCAATTCCTGATATATTATATATATTATATTATATATATATAGCAGTTAAAATTTAATTGCGCCTAATAACTGATATTTAAAACTTTTCCATTATTTTGCACATAATTTTGTAACTCGCTTATGAGTTCCTTCAGTTTTTTTTAAAGGAAAATAGATTCCGATTTTCGGATAACTAAACATGAATTTATAACACTTTCAAAAAGACATCGGACTAATGCTTCCAAATTTAAAGACATAATATAGACGTTTAAATTTGTCTAAAAATGAAGGTGGGTGGCAAGAGCAGACATGGTCGCAATGAAAAATAGTACCGAGGTCTTTTTTTAAAAAACTGCAAGTAACAAATATTTTTTAAACATCAGCTTTATCTATTTTTCAGAGAATGATAACACCTGGAAATAACAACATGCGCTGACAGCACGCGCAATTCATTTATTACGAGAAAAATCAAATGACTCTTGAGAATAAATTCAGACATTCTATATATGAATGTTACAGATTAGATTGATCAGAAACGAATCCTGTATAAGAAATTCTTTTGTAAATTGAGCGCTATATCATAATTAAAGCATTTTTGAAAGATTCAACAAATTTAGAACAGAACAGAAATATATTAACATCTAAAACGAGATTATTATTTAATTCTTATGAAAGACTCTTTCTCACAATCGGTTTCAGATCGTAGCCTCACCCTCAGGGCACTATAAACCCATCGATACAAGAACATTTTCTATCAAATAGAAAATCAAACGGTAAATGAACAGAACATTACTTTCGAACTCGTGTTGTTCACTGAAAAAAGAACAGAAACAAACGCAAGAAATGGATTAAATCAAAAAGAATTTTTAAAAAAAGTGATTAAAGATCTGTGTTTAGCCTTGCAACGACATAATTTTAAAAAACTTGTGCAACGAATTCACGCAATGTTCGACCTTTAAAGAAATAAAACACTGTAATGCCTTAAAAATCATCCTCTCAATGTCTTACAATCGAATACCAAAAAGGAATATTTTCCATAAAGACGAAAATGTTAAATCCAAAACAATTCGCATTTCAAATTCCAGTTTAAATCATCTACTGAAGATAATTGAAGATCATTATAATAAATTTATCAAGAACGATTTTTTTGAAAAATACGAAGCGATTTTTAATTATATTTTTTTTTAATATCGAAACAATTCAGTGAGACTGAAAAAAACCTGAATTTATTCTACGGAACTTTAATCAAAATATTTATTCTTCTTTTATCCGAACAGATTATAATTTAAATCTAACGTAGAATGCTTTTATAGAAGGGGGGGGGGAGAAACGAAACTTATTAAAACATATCAACTATCCTGTAAAAATTAATACATCAAAATTTTAACTAAGCAGAATAGAATCAAAGTTTTTAAATTTATACATTTCATTTACTACACAACAAATTGTTTCACATATCCATCCAACGAACATGTCAAAATCTCTACACTCGAAAAATATAGCACAGGAAAACAGAAACAGGCTACAAAAATATTTATTCAAAAGTGAAATGTAGATAAAGATTTTGTTTTAATCTCAAACTTCTGATCAAAGGGAGTACCGGAGTTTAATTTTTCTCCATCAAAAAATTAAAAACATACGAAAGGATCAAAAGAATTCAAATAATGTTTACAATTTTGTCATTAAATTTAACCATTACGTCAGGATTTGTAGGAATTTGATTCGAGTTTCTATAATATAACTTCCATTAAACTTCTACGTATAAATAAAACAAAAAAGAAACGCCCACAATTTTAAACTAGGGGTTCAGACCAATTTTTTTACAGACAATCTACAATTATTTTAAAGACTCACTTTAATGATATAAACTAAAGCATGTTCTGAAGTTTGAAAAATAATATGTAGCATAACATTCATTCTAAATATAAATATCGTATTTGATACAATTTTACTATACTGCAGAAGGTTTATAATGTTAATTGTATTTCACTTTTGTGACAGAATTTTTAAGAAAATGCTAATATTGGAATACATTCGAAGTCATATTATATATATTCCTAACTTATAACCAATTGTCAACTGGCATATATCTAATCATTCGCCAGAATTTGAAGTTAGCACTTCGAAATAATGCAAAGAATTCAAAACTAATCTTTATTTTTTAATATTTTACTACATTAAATAAATCCTACATATATCTAGAAAAGAATTTAAAATGATTTTTTTAATGCTTTGTCAATAATTTTTATGAAAAAGTTTTCAAAAATAGAAAACTTTCATTTTTTTATAAATTTTTCTTTACAGTGCCATTTTAAATTTGGTGTTCTTTACATAATTTATAAAGATTTACTCCAAAATCTATTTTTTAAATAAAATTGGATGCTAATGATTAATTTTCCTGGTATAAGACCTCATTCAATACATTTCATTTGAACCGAGCGCTTTCCTATTCATACAATTAAAATCGCTACCAGTCACTAATATTAAGATTAGAATAACGCAAAAATATTTTAGATATATCATCACCTAATAAATAATAAGTATTATCAATCAGTTAAATATTTTAATAGTTAATTTAACTTATGTAATTTTGATTAATTTAATAACTGATGATCGTCTTCAAGATACTAAAATTTTTTAAACCCTTATTTAAACCTTTCCTATATTTAATGCTGTTCATTTCTGTGTAATCTTTTATTTAATTATATTATTTTAATTCTGCGCTGTTTCCAGAATCATTTTTTCAAACCATATTTCAAAATATCAAAAATATTGTCAAATCAAATGCAAAATAAAGTTGTTTTTTTTACCAAGTTCTATTTTAGAAGGATAAAAAAGTCTTTAATTTCAATAAAACACGATATTCAAAAAATTAATATAAAAGGATGCATAAAAATTTAAAATAATTTTGATTATTAAACATTTAATACTACTAATATAAACTACTATTATATTTTGATATATAAATATATTAATATATTGTGAAGAATTTTTAAGATAGTACTATTATGTGACAAGTTGGTTCTGAAAGCAATTACATTTTAAAATTAAACAGTTATGCTAATAAGCAAGAGAATTCATACCTAGATTGCATATCTTGAGTATTAATTATTTTTATCTTATTTTATACAATTTAAAACTGCATGCAAGTATGCATTTAATTTTTTTAAAAAACTTATTCGTCTGATATTCTAAGTATTAAGAATAATATGTTTAGTTTCATTAATGACCTATTTAGAAGTAAAACTGAATAGCATTACAAATCGAATAGTCTTTTTTTACTAGTTTTCTGCTAAATAAAATAAGTTCAAAGTTTTTCAGTGGATTCTTCAGTATCTTTAGAAGAAAAGTAGTATAATTTCACATTCTTCTTTATTATCGTTACTAGTATTTTTTATTATCAGTACTAGACAATTTGACCTACGATTCCTTAATGAAAGATTTCTCCTTTAATAAATAGACGAGGAGAAGAAAGATTAAGGCAGAAAATGTATAAAACTTAAAACGTATCAGTGAAGATTTGCATTGTAGATACGAATGACATTGTTACAATGGCAAGAAATAAATCGGAATTGTTATGAAACGACTTATAAATGGCAAACGGAAAAAAAGGAACGAAAAAAAAACGACTTTATCTAGTATTTTTTTCTTCTAATTTGAAGATTTTAAGTATTTATTCAAAACTGATTTAAAGTGAATACTTAAAAAGCTTATAAAATGGTTGGCATCCATTTTTTGTATACTATTAATTACTTTCAAACGGCACGATTTGGCTCAGTTATGGTATTTTAGATAACTTGACAAAAATCATTCAAGTATTAAGTCCCCACGAAATAACTCTGTGTGTGTACATATTGTATCAAGCGCAGATACTTGAAAAAGGAATTTCCGAAAATTTTCAATGCTTTATTTCAAACCGAATGATTTGGTTCAACTTCTATTCAGACGCCAATAAAAACAAATGCTATATCCATACTATAATCAATCCAAATAAATGCTTATAAGATTTATTATAAATTATTTCAATCTCTCTGGGCTGTTGAGTACACATTACAACAACTTTCTATTATTAAAATTACAATAGTGTCAAGCCCAACACGCTAAGATCAATTTCTTTTAACGGCCATTTTTTTTCATTGGATCGTGATTAGTCGTCGTTATCGCTATCCAACATCGATGTGTCCATGAAGATGTAAATATTTAAATTCAATTATTCTAAATTTTACAAAATGCTAAACGAATGTAAGTTCTGATACAAATTAAGAATCACAGTAACATTCTTATTTATCCCTAATTATAAACTACTTTTAGAAACATGGTGTAAATTAGATGTGTGCCTTTTTCTTAGTTTCACTTGGCTTCATAACTTTCGTTGACGTTTATATGCGATAAAGTTGAAAATTTAAAAATAGTATTCAAGCACTAAAAGTACATACAGTCTTGGCAGATAGTGAATTTTAACACTCTGTAACCATGTCTGAAATTTATAAATTTTCATGATCAAGCGTTTAATCCAGAGCTAGAAGCTTTAGTGAGCATTTCATTCTTACGTAAGCGTGATGCGATTTGATTTGCTTAATGCTTACAGACCTCTTCTGGGACATTGTGTTTTAACTACACAAAAGCTCAATTAAATGCCTCGCATTCGTACAATAATAAGATTCAAATACTTGAAGAGGAAAGATATACTTGCATCAATAATATTACTAATTGCCCTTTAAAAATTCAAAAACTCATTCTTTCGTAATATGAATTTTGAAGTTGAATTATTTCATGACATTAATTATCGTCATAATTATCCTGTATGTTGTACACTATTTTAACATGGTACAATTTATTATTTAAAATTTATAAGGAATATATGAAGTAGTGCTTCCTGCAATAAATCATGTAAATTTTATAAAGCTCTGGCATTTTTGTACTAGTTTCGAGTTAGAGGTGGATTTTCAACCAGGTTACTGATTATAGATGCTCGGCTTCAGATGGAAGGGGGGGGGGCAGAATGCAAGCAGATCGATTAAAAATATTGTTTCCCTACTTGCAAATAAATTTTTAAAAAGTACAAATTCTACGAACTGTAAAATACTAGAGTTATAATGTTTGTTGACGCTGAATTCCTAAAATAACAAAATATAGGTGAGGATAATTATATGTAATAAATGGAACATTAATTATTAATTTATTACGGCATATTCAATTTTACAGGTCTTGTAAAATATTTTTTTAAATTATATTTGTTTCAAGTTTATTATTTCCTCATAATATAATTTTATTCTTTTGATCTGATAGCTTTAACCCTCTTGCTGGCGATTTTTAAAAATCACTATTTAAATGCAGTGTTTGCCAACAAATTCAATTTTTTTAAAAAAAAAACATGAACCGTTTTTATTTGCTAAACGATAATATGATACGATTCAAATATGTAAAAGTAAAAAAGATAAGCACATAAAGTCAAAAAACTCGCGGAATGCAATAGAATACCGACCGAATTACAACCTCCTAATATCAAGGAAGAAGCATCTGAATTTCGAGGATTAACATTTGAGTTATAAGTTTTGAAAGAAAATAACGCGAACTATTTTCTTATTCAACAAAATAGCTGTCTTCAGGATAATTCAGTTCTGAAATTTTGAAAAACTATACATATGCAAATGAACTATCTGCTTTTGAACTGAACATGAGAAATAAAGAAAGCTGAGCTGCTTGGATGGCAAAAAAAATTAATAACCTATGTATTATCGTGAAGCTATTTTAAAAATTAACACTTGTAAGTCAAAAATTCTGCTCAATGCGTAACTAAATTGGATAGTTTTTAATGAGATGGTTATAATTACTTGAAACGACAAAATGCCTGCATCCGTCCAATAATTTTGAATAATTGCGGCGATTAGACATTTATCGGCTACGAAACACATTCCATTGTTAATCGGTAGTTGAACCCACTCTCATTATTATTAAATTCGGCTTAAGTTAACCCAGAGATGGCGTTAGCAAGGGGACATTTACTCCCTTTTGGCAACCACTTGCCCCCACCCCCGTTGGTGAAAAATCGGGAGTTCCTTCTGCAGAAGTTTTCATTTCAGAATGATTATGGTGAGCTCAGTATTGTTGTTGCTTATCCCCCTCGGATTGAACACCATTTCAAATCAAGTCCAAGAGATAGGGGAAAGAGGGATGCAGTAGCTTCTAAGAGTAAGGACCCCTGAGCAACCGACAGCAGAAGCCTGACTTCTAAATCATAAAAAGATGACACACACTCGCTTGCACAACTCCTTTTTACAGGGGGGGGGGGCTCTTTCACACACCTCACAGATAGAACACAGGGTAAAGAATAACCCTGCCCGAACCAGGACTCGAATCCGGGAAGCGCAGATCACGGGGAAGACGAGCTACCTCTAGGGTCAGGACACCGGTGAGCTGAGTATCAACGATTATAACAATTTAAAAAACATCTTAAATTTAATATACTGTATACAATCGAAACATCCAAGTAAGGTTTAAGAGGTTTGACTGATTGCATTTGGCAAATCGATAAGGTGAAAAATCAATAAGCTGTCGCATTTTACCGATAATTTTGGTTGGACGTTTGATATTACAGGTAATTTTTGGTTGGCGTTTTTTGGATGAAGACGTCAAGCCTGCAGATTTTCCACAGAAAAGATCAGCATCTGAATTTTAATAAAACCGAAATAATATTTAATTTTCTTTAATTAAATTGAACTACGAGTTATTTTGAGGCCATATACGAGAAATTGTGCTCGCTCACTTGTCAGATTTTTCTTGCCTTCTCCCCATTGACAAACTTCTGCCGCCGCCTCTGAGTTAACACCCCTCCCCATCTAGTATGTTTCACCATTCTTGGCCAAGATTGTAGGTAGGAAAATCTATACCGTAAATCTGTAAAATCTAAATCCATACCCTGCAAATGTATGCAATGTATATTCATCACATTCCATTTGACAAGCAGAAAGGCACGAACAGAAGCTGTGGTCTGCCAAACATTGTGGGATCCGTTCCTAGTCACAAGGAATGCCGTGGTGGGTGAATCCCTCGAAACGCTCGAAGAACGATAATGATGCGCACGGAGACATAAGTCGAATCGAGACGCTGATCAGCGGGGTAGAACTCCCTCAACATTGAACATGCAGTTAAGTAATTGCATTAAAACATTCCCGTGTGCATAAATGTATATTTATAAATATAATTTCATTAAAATATATAATATCTATAATTACAAAATTCAGAATTCAAAACCTTTGCATTTTGAAGGCAATTTCGTTTAATCTGATATCTTACAAATGTCGCAGTTAACGTCACATTTAACTGCAATTTTAAATCGATGGTTTTTAATGAATGCATTCCATATTAAATACAGATTCATAGTCAATAAATGTAATGATTGCTCGGTCATTTTCTTTTAAATCGTTAAGATGACAAAAATATATCTTGGTTAAAAAATACTAGAATTTAAACAAGTTTTTTTTAAGCAATATTAAAAATAAAAATAATTTTTTCCAAAAATTAGGAATTTTTAAGAATTACAAACTAAAAACAGGTTTCCGAATTTAATCGCAAGTATTCGTTCTGTTTTAATTTAGAAAATATGGTCGATATTCTAGTAGATATAAATAATGTTATAATATAGATATTGCGCAGTAGATTCCAAGCCATAGTTTCATCGATTATTTTGAGAGATTGAACACGATCCTTAAAATTGTTTTTCAAAATTGTCAACTAATCTGAGCCATGACCATTGGAGAAATATGCAGTACATCTTCAATTCTATGAATATGAAACAAAAAGGACGGAAACCAAGTTTCAAGATGTTTTAACAGTTACCTTTACTGCATCCTGAATTCCGTAGGGATAACCAGAGCAACTGGAAAATTAAATATTTTTAAATTTGAATTTAATAAATCGAAAAATAATTTTACGACAGTGCTAAAATGAAATCGAAATATAAATCCCACACCTATATATTGTACAAATAAAACGCATTAAATATTTTAAAACTCCCGAAACAATCGTATTAGATCAAGAAATCTTGTAGATTCAAGATTCTCATGCGTTAATTCAGAATTGATTAAAATATTGTATAACATTTTAGAATGCATCGATGGCACGAATTTGCAAACTCCTTACACTAGATATCAACAACATAAGCAACTTGCAAATATTATATATACATACATACATTTGCATTTTTTAAAAAAATGTTAAAATAGAGTGTTTAGGCGATATTTTTAAGTTTCTAATAAAATAATTCATGGGTAGTAGCGAATTAAAATATATTTTATCTTCTAATTTTCTACTTTTTGGTTATCCTGATAGTTCGATTAATTCAATAAATTTTAGAGCCACCAACGCAATTATAACACGATAAACAAACACGCAATAAGCGTAAAATAATCATTCAAAGCTTTTTATTTTTTTATTTAATCCTATACAAGACTAATTCAACATTTTTCTTTATGTTTTCAGTAATGCAAAACATTTATCGCGTTAGTTTATATTAGAACAGCCCGAGAGACGGATTTCCTCTAAACATATTTTACACAAATTTGAAAGAAATCTGCAAATTTGGTATAAAGACCCTACATCAAATTTCAACAGCCTAGCTCAAACTATTTTCGATTTCTTTAGCACAGACAGACGGACATTTTCCAAAAATTCCGTTTTTTGAATTCGGGGAGGTCTAAATCGCGGGGATTCGTCAAAATATGGAATTGAATTTTTTGACCATTACTATCCTTTCGCTATACTACGTATACAAGGAAGTAAGAGATATGTAAATGCTGTTCTAAGAAGATTTGAAAATTTGATATTTTTCTCATTTCGTATGTTAAAAGATGATTTTTATATCTATATTTAAAAAATTCAAGATTTCAAAACTCATAAAAACGAATATTTTTAAATGCTTTAAATAATTTTCCATGCAGAATTTTTTAAAAATTTTTTAAGAGAACTGACGTAAGTTCTGTCGCTTACGCTTTGAAGTTTTTAATGCTAAAATTTGTTACTCTGATACAACAGTCAAGATCCACTACCTGTTAAAAACGGTGCTAAAATTATCTTTCGAAAACGAACGAACATTCATGTTTGCTAAATATTTTATAAGGAGCCATCGCGCATTGGGCCTTCAAAATGCAAAAGTGTTTAAAAGCCCATTATAAAGTTTGTAAAAACTAGGATATTTACCTAAACATCAGAAAAAATAATCATAAAAGGTCACTTACCTTTCATACAATTAATCTTTAACAACTATGATATATAATGAATTCAACTTGATTATTAATTTGTTATTTTAAAAATCACAGTTCCTGAATGAAGAAAGCAAGAAGAAAATCTAAAGATGCTAAAAATTTTTATTCACTCTCAAAAATTTTCTTCATTATTAAAGAATATACGAGCACAATTGAGCGGAAGAGAGCAAATTTACACTTATTCTTAAAACTTAAAAGCTCTTTACAATAATTAGGAAAAATGGCTTTTGATCTGTGCTATTATTCAATTATATGCTAAGAAAAAACTCCACAGATAAGAGAAAAATTTACAAATGCAAATCTCACAAGGAAGTTTATGAAAATAGAAACGTATAAAAAAAAAACACATTTACTATAAAGGTGACTGCTTTCCCAGTCACCTTTATGTCACCTTTGTCTATAACTTTATAAATGTTACTTAGAATAGGTTCCAATTTTCTATCATAATTAGAGTGGAAAATTCAATCCTACTAAAGAAATTTATACGAAACGAACAAATATTTCTTTTTCAGTTACAATGAAGTCTGAAATCAAGAAAATATTCGATATATTTAATATTTGAAGCTCTCAGAAGATTATTAAAATTGAAAATTTATCTAATAAGCTTCACACATTTATGATAAATATTACTGATTATTAAGAATCAGTCATCGCTTAACGTTTTCTATTATTACTAATCAATTACAAGAATTAAAAAAATGATTAAAATGCACGATTTACTAATGCATTTGCTTTAATTATTTAAATAAAAATTTGACATTAATATTCAATAATGCTTTTAAAATCAAATTGTAGCAGTTGCATTACACTTATCTTCTCTTTTGGACACTAGATGGCGATACCTGATTAAGCCATCCCATATGTAATCCCATAATGCATTGCGATTGTAATGAAAAGGAGATGTGACGCTGAACTGTGAAGCGCGCGCGCGAATGTCTTGCCTTTGTGTTTGTTTTAAGTGTGTGAATGTGATTATTAAAGAAATGTTTCCAACAACATTCGTCCTGTTGCTTCCTGCACAGATCATAATAATCTACATACCACCACAAAATTACTTATTGTAAGCAACTGCGCACTGCTGCACAATTTCCAAAATTGGACATATAATACTAAAATAGCAATTTGAAAAATTTACAGAAAAAAGAAATTCTAAAGGATAATGCATCGCATTCTGCTTTTTATTTTTCCTAACTTGAATTTTAACGACTATTTACTTATAAGACATATGACAGAAGCATGAAAAATAATAAAATAATTTGAATTTATAAAGGTACAGAATTGATTTATTATTTTAAAGATAGAAAACTGCACACCAGATACATTCATGTATCTTGTGTTGGTATATTCATAAATGTTAAGTGTTAGTTTAGCTCATTACAATTATTAAATATTTAATCTGAACTGCGGTTAAATGAGCCTATATTACCACATTCTACATGTTATCAAAGGCAGGCAGTATATTGAGTCTATGACCATTATTTCCATATTTAATAGTGAATAATCAGATTTAGTTTGATTTTATTGATATCTACATCAAAATCTATAAAGGAGTTATTGATATCTACATAGTATGATTTTATTGATATCTTTTAAATGAAATAGATAAATATTTTGAGATGGACCTCGTAAGTTCAAACTATGGTCGAATGTCTAGAATGTCTGCTGAGCCTGCACTCCCCTCCAAAATTCTGTGCCACTTTAGAGATATGGCATTTGATTCCGATTATCTCAATATAGACCAGACTTGTTTACACAATTCTTTAGTGGCATGGCATTTCAAACCTGGTAGAGAAGGCACAATGATTAATGTTTCGATTTCTCGGAATATTCGACTCACTGATAGGAAACAAATAGTATTTGACTGATTTTAGAGAAAAGATACCAATAATTGAATTTGGCAACCTAATTCGCAAATAATAACTAAATCAATCTAACAAATGTATATAATCTCCAATAAAGTCTTTTAAATAAGAAAAACAAAAATAATACTCACATGTGGTCCACTAAATGCAAACCTAGAATTGAAGAAATTCCTCTTCTATTTCTTCTTTCAATCCCTTTAGCACAAGATATTGTACGATATTTCCACGATGTTCGATGTATTGAATGCGGCCCATGTCGAAAAGATATTGTAAACAATGTTGTTTAGAATTGTGTTAATAGGATCTGAAAAATTAATTACAATGTAGCTTTAATTAAATTCAACTACAATAGAGTGCAATCCAACTGAATAGTTTTTAATAAAACACATACAAATTAGAGCGCTTTTTATTTGTGAACTAAAAATAAATCATTTCTAATGAAATATATGGACATCAAAATGAAATCACAAATGCTTGAAACTAACATACTATAAAGAAATTGCAATGAATATTCTAATTCCAAAATATATATTATATCATTAAAATTTTGATTACCTTGTAGCATTTCTAACTGGTCATCACTTTTGCTAATTTTGTTTGGACATCCAGGTTTTTTGGTAGAAATATTCTATATTTTTTAATACTCATAGTAGCGTACTTCCAGAAAAATTTAGATAACAAAAAAGGCTTTTTTCAGTCTAATGTTTTTTATCTTTCATTATCAATAAAATTATGGAATGCCCATTATCCAAAATTCAATTCAACTTAATTGATTAATCGATAATCTAATTAAAAAATGATAAAATGGTATATTTTATGAAAGAAACTTCCAGAAATTTTTACACCTCAATACCGAAGAGAATTCAGTTACAAAATTTAATGCAAAAAAAGTTTAATTAGAAGAACTTGCGTTTAGTCGATGATAATTATGGATATTCTTGTTGACGATCAATACGAAATCATATACGGTGAGAAAGATCACATCTTTTTATGCATGAAGAACAAAGTTCAAATTGCAGGAAACTAGGAAAGTATTCGAGTCGTCAAGTTTTGTTACTATTGATTATTGCAAAGCGAAACGAGAGAATTCGGATATAAAATCGAAGCAAATAGTAGCTGCTTTTATCTAAACTACAGAGATATAACTTTTTTAAATATTATTATGAGGTCAGAGCAGATGAATTTTAATCATCCGCCCATACAACTCGTTCGTTATTTTAATCCGTCAATTATTATTTACTCATTGATATACTTGGCGTCTTTCAAAAGAAAAAGAATTTCCGTCCTAACTTTTAACTTGATAAAGAGAATGCATTATGCACTTTAATATTATACACATTTTTTTTAAGTAAAATAATTTGAATGAAAATGAAAGGAAAAACAACGAAGTCTCCCCTCTAATAAAGATATTATAGAGAATACCTTACGTGTAATTGACGTACAATAATTACGAAATATTAACCTTTGGTTCGAGTGTAGCATTTTTACTGAATCTATCGGCTAACCTCGGAGAGTTATTTGGCGATTAATCTCTGGCATGCTCTTAATAGTATCTCGAAATCGTATTTGTTATTAGACGCGTTTTTTCAACAACCGATTGAAATATGAAAAAAAATCACACAAAACTGCAATCGTAGTCACTAAATCCCATATCAGACTTGATAAATTTAAATCATTTCTACTTTAATTGTGTTTATATGTTTCAAAAGGTATAAGACCGAAAAATGGTCAACCTTTGGTGGATATGGCTCAAAATTTGACAATTGTCTACTATACAGATATTAAATTGTGTATCAACTTTTATCCATCTAGCTTTCCATTTTATAGTTATTGTGTTAAATTATATTCGAATAGCCAGAGATTTATTTTCTTTGAATAGATTTTGCTGAAAATTCGACAGAAATCTAGACATTTTGAATAAAGACCATGTACCAAATTTCATTTGTCTAGCACAAAGCGTTTTTGATTTATCGTGTTCACAAACAGGCATAATGCAAAAAATACATTTTTCGAACATAGAGGCCGAAAACGTGGAAATTCTTCAATCTCAAATGATTTCTTGATAAATAATATTCTCTCCATACCTCATGTACGAGAAATTAAAAATGAATGAAATAAACCCTACATACTTTGAATTAAATTGAGTCAGTTGATTCATAAGCTAAGCTAAGTCGTTACTGTTATACTTCAAAATAACTTTGCATAGAGTTCTGTTTTGGGGAGGGGGGAGAATATATACTTTGTAAAGTCTAAATAGGTACAGCTGAATTAAGATAAAGAGCATCTGAAACGGCGATTAGATTCCCTCTTCAAAAACCATACACAGCTGCAATTTTTAAAATGTTTTATCTACACAAAAAACGACCCATCATTAAATAATTTACTGGGAGATGTAGCAATGATGTTTGAAGCAGAAGTAATACAAGGTTGGAAGCTGAAAATGAATCTGGTAATTTTGGTTTTAAAATTTATTATCCGAGTAGTTCGTAAAATTCTCTTCACTTGGAAATAACAAATGGTAAAAGAAATAGATGGGTGGCGTACATATCAACTTCAGGACCATCAATATTAAATTTATTAAGACACAAAATTCATAGTAGTTCTAATTAAGCCTCAGAGGCATACCTACATAAAATGGTGACAAGGACATTACAGAGTGCTCCCCCTAACTTTTTTTCCTGATTGAGGGAGTTTACAGTTGAAAAAGTTGTTGATCGTATATTATATAGCAACAAAAGTAGCCACGATAATGCGTTAAAAGAGCACTATGCCACACTGAAGCTATAAATTATCGACACCTACGCTCGAAAAAAATAAAATAGAATAATCCGATGAGCTTTAAAATCAATTTATAGCAGAAATTAATTTGCATAGGTCCAAAAGAAAGTAACTTTTGCAAATGCTAGTAGTCCTTATTGATTTACATCAGTGCTTTAGCCGTTATTAATCTGAAGTAGTGGAATTCATTGATAGAAATGTGGGTTCGAAAATTCTCACCTGGAAGGTTAAGGTCAAGATTTAAAAAAAATTCAATTTTTAGGAATATGAAATAAATAAGTAGTAATAAATAAATCTGTAATAATAAGTAATCTGTAAAAAAACAAGTAGTAATTAGTAAATAACATGAAATAAATCCGATAGGCAAGCTTCATATACATCAAAATCTGAAATTGGATCGTTTAATATTTTCAAAATATAAAAATATATCCCTTTGCACTTTTTAGCATTTTAAAGAACACGTTTATGCATTTTATTTCAACTCACATTTTCAACACATTCTCTGATAAAAAAATGAATCATTTTCCTCAGAACAACATTAAAAATCCAAACTTTTTGCAACTACTAACTTATTCTAAACTCGAATTGTATGCAAGCCCTCAGGGAAAGCAAATAATCGAAATGACTAAATTTATATGCCAGAAAAGAAACGCTTTCTGCAGACATCTATTAACATGTCAAACTTATCTAAAAACCCCAAGCAATTCAAATCTTAACATGAAACAAATTGAAATAGAAAGAAATACACCGCTCTTAGTAATAAAAGTATTCAACAATAATCAAAAAATAAGACAATACGAATAAAAAATGCAAATAAACTTACCACATATCTCTTGTTAAAAATAAGAAAAAAATTAGCCTTTGTAAGAAATTAGCACAACATTAAAATGAAATATAGGTTTCTTTCACAGAAAAGACAGAACCATCAACTCATTGTTTTTCTATAAACTCCGAATTGAAAAAAAAGTCAAGATTCGATCGCACGTGTGAATGCGTGCGCACATGAATTATGATAATTTATGACGCCGTCTCTGGGACACTGAAAGCACAGCGAAGGAATAAACACATGAAAATGGATTGAAAAATGCAAAACAAAGCGATTCTCAAATCAGATTTGCTCTCTCTCTTATTATTTATTTTTTAATTCCGAAAGTTATTTTTCATAAATGAATTTGAAAACAATGAAAACTCCGATTTTTATGTTTAGCAAGTTTTCTTTGTTAAAAGATAATTCGATGGAATGTTTATTTTGGAATTAAAAAAGTTTTCAGAAAAATTTCTCTTTTAATCTTAGGTTGTACAGGAGAACGTCTATGGAATAGGAAACACAATATAACTTAAATTTGAGATACTCTCTCGTTCTGCGCGTGTGGATAGTATTAGCTGAATTATTTTAAAATTTCGTCTCAAAATGTGTCAAGAACATGTTCGAGTCGGATTGAAAAGCCAGAATTTGTTTTAAATAGAATACAGAACAGAATGATACAGAATTTGTATTGATTTTTACATAAATAATGAAAAAAATCAGTGTTATTTCGTTACTCATTAAAAATCTTACATTTCCAAAAAAAATTACTTTTAATTAATTACTAAAAACTTACATTTTGATGAAGTTTCTTTTTTTATTTAATAAGCAATGAGTATTATTACCTTTATTTTTTTAAAAAGAACTGCAGTTTTACATCGCTATTCCTTTGAATATTTTATTACGATAAGAGCCATACATTTAATCAGTTGCTCAGATTAGATGAGCCAATGGGGGATTCCAAATTTTTATCCTGTTCAGTGGCGGATTTAAATATTTTGTGGACCATAGGCAGTGTACATTACGAGATTCCTTTCTAAATAAACTGGTCAATTTAAAATAATTATTTTAATTTAAGATATTAATGATTCATTTTTCTTACTTTAATAAATATAATCGAAAATTAAACTATGAAAATATACATAGTTTTGTTTATTATGTCTCATGATTTATAAAATATCATCAGAATGTCATGATTAATCTTTTATGTTTCATGATCCATCTATATTTAAATGCAAATGTTATTTAATTCTAGAGTACTAATTTGCCAACATTTTACTCATATAAGTAAGACATTTTTTAAAAAATTTATTATAAATGTTAATGTTATTTATAAAACTATTTATGCTCTGTCCTATTTTCTTTTATCTGGGATGCTTGCTATTTTATGAAGGTAATTTCTAAGCATTCATAAAAATAGTTTGTACCGCTAGGGAGGAAGAGCAACGCAAGCAGCAAGTGTCGGTACATCCCTTCGAGATGACGTCTGACCTTGACATTCCCGTCAGCCTCCGGTCTGTGCAATATTGCGAGATGCGTCAAATATATTTTCTGTGAAATACACAATTGTGAATTGAACATTTCAGTATCAATGAATGTTTTACCGTTGAATTTCCATTACGAATCTGAAAAGGAGGCCATCATATTTCGGCAGCTGCACGAAAATCATTCTTCCCGTGTGTAAAGTTACGAGTGAATGACTGCACGAAACTGACCCGAATGATTTGTGCCTGGAGATGGAGGACCTTCAAGAAGGTTGGATAATCGTCTTTAATTACTGACAAAACTCTTCTTAAGATGGCATCCAGCGTAATACGCACTCAAATGAATATTTGCATTACTTGCTGACGAATCAGTGGATGCTCAAAGAGGACATCTTGAGTATATTGGCCTGAGAATTAGGATCACAGACAAAAATCATTCAGTTGCGTTTTTGTAAACTTTAGAAGAATGAAACACTGTAGCTGAGAACATTGTATCATAAACGAGAGATGTAAAAAACTCCAGTGGCTCAACTTTTACCATGCCACAAGAAGGCTTCATTCCTGGATAAGATATTGAAATATCCAAAAATGTACATTAAACAATACTGATCATTTTATAATAAACATTTGCCACAAAATGAAATATTCGTTAACGGAAGGTATTGTTCTGTGTTTGGCGGAATAAGATTTCAATTGTCTACTTTGGATACGTAGAGAGTGGCAAAACCATCATTATCGAGGTATATATGTCTTAGTTGCAAGAGGTTGCAGATATCGTTTAGAAAACAGTATTAGTCCAAAGATTATTGTAGTTAATAAGTCGTTTACATGTTTATGATAATAAAAGGGGAAGTCCTTTTGCTCATACAAATTTCTATAAACTTAACGTTAATTTTTATTGAATTCATATGAGTATTTTTCAGTGTTGTGTGTTATCATTATTCATCTTTAAGTTACCTATTTAGAATAAAAAAATTCTAGTAGATTTAAAACCGACATGAAGTCTAGCCAAGAAGTTCGAAAACTGTTCATTTAAGTTTTAAGAAAACTGCTAACTGTTCGACTTTAACGATTTGAAATCCGATACTAAATTTGGTTCAGTTTTCCGAGACCATATTACAATTTTAAGTCTAAGCATTCTTCTAATGAAAAAAAAAATGTTTTCTTCGGTACAATATTGCAGCATTTTAAACTTTTTTTCTTTTGGGAAAATAGAAGGTATTTTATAGTTTTATATTCTGTTTAAAAGATTAAAATCACAACGGTAGGTATATATCAAATCTGCATCCCTACCGCTGTAGTCATTTAGAAGTTTGTAGTCGTTTAAAAGTGAATTTGCGAAACATTAAAAAAATTCCTTAGAAATAATGATAAAACTAATAATATCAACAGAAATTCAGCGACCTTTCCTACCAAGCAGAATGGTATGTTCCTCAAAATATGTAACCGCATAGTATGTATGAATAATAAATTATTGACCGAATTGGTGCTAGTTCAAACATGTCTCTTTCGATTACTAGAGGATTTTATCGATTAATATATCGATTTTAACCATATTTTTCAACATTTCACAAAAATGAAATTTAACCTGTAAAAGCACATTAGGCGTGCATAGCAAAAAGTTCTTTCAACTTGCTGCCATCACACTAACTTATTTTTGAGTTAGTCAATTATTACCTCAAATTAAATTTAAGAAAGTAATTTTCAGCATGCATTAGTATGAAAAGAAATAAATATAAAATATGAAATTAATATCCTTACATTTATTTTCTAAAATATAAATATAAGAAAAAGTTTTCTGCTTTTTTACGATATTTATTTATAAATCATATTTTACGTAAACAGATTCAATAAATGTCCTAAAGAATTAAGAATTTAAAAAAAATTCTAGATCATCTGGTTTACGACTCGTATTTAACAAAATATTCTTGAGTTGCTAATATTTTAAAAAACAATTGCATTCCAATTAATTAATCAATCACTAAAACTGATTGATTTATGAAAATCTGAATATTAGTATTCAATTTTAAACCACTTCATTGACCGGCTCAAAGAAAATACCCCTATTAGCGCCTACGGTTTCTCTGGAATGATTGGCTTTAAAATTTAATTTTATGAGGAATTTGAAAATTAATTCCTCATAAAATTTGCATAATTCTTTGAGATGTTACATAAATTATGAAAATAATTCTGATTGTTTGAAAATTGTTATATTCAAACTTCATAAATCGGGCAGATTTGATCGAAGAACACAAATTTTCTTTTTATTTAAAAGTTGAAGTGTTGAGAAAATCCGGCAGATTGTGAATCCTTGGACTGTATAAAATTTAGTTTTCATAATTTTTTTAACATATTTATAGACCGAAACAAAATAAAACAATATTATTGATGTCAAAGTAAAACTAAAAATTTAATTTTATGAGGAATTTGAAAATTTTCTGTTGCATAATTCTTTGAGATGTTACATAAATTATGAAAATTATTCTGTAGTGCCGATCAGACTATTTTCAGTACACATTTTTTTTTAAATACCTAGCTTAAGAAAAAAAAATGTTTATATTAAAGTGCGAATGAATAAATTGTAATTAAAGTTAAATCAATATTTTAAAACATTTTGTTGAAATTTTTATTTT
>JAPMOR010101536.1:338-20157 GCA_026543865.1 Argiope aurantia
AAATTAATCTAGTCTAGTGGTAAATCCACTACTGCCATTAATGTTTGTCACTGCAATGTTTTGTCACTTGAACAAGCACAATTGTCTAATCCATCGTGGGAAAAAATCTGTTTAAGCAGTTTTACATATTTCTAAAATGCATTGAATAAAGAACAAATTTTCCCTGTTTTAATGACAAAAATTTGCAAAACATTTGCCGAACCCATTTTTAGATGATTAAAAGCAAAACCCTCAAAAATATTAAAGAATTTACCGACTATTCCCATAATGTTATTCTGTATATCTGAGCTCTCTTTTGGAAAGTTGAGATGTTCCTTAATTGCGTCCATTTCTGCTGAATTATTCATTATTTATGCAAATTTTGATGGCTCTATCATCATTGCTATGTATACTAATTATCTCCTAGTATCTTAGAATGACCACCTATATTGCATTTATAACACAAAGAAGGCATAAACACACGGATCTGACCATTCAATATTTATAGTAAATCCCTAAACATGATATTTTATTCTAAGAAACGAATTTAGGATTGGATACAAACCATCTATCAATGATAATATCTATAAATTAGCATGCTCATAGATCTAGAAATGTACCACTTGCAGTAATTTTGGCGCCGGTTTATGGTATAACAATGTCGCATAATTGGCATAATGGCGAATTCCTTGAGTGCTATAAGAGTGTGCAGTTGGCGACTTATTTGCATGGAAAAGTAGTTTGTTGATTGGCTGAAAATAATGGCATGATTGGCCTATGCTATATTACAGTCTTAATGAAGTTAAGGTACATAATGGTCTATTTTGGGAACTTTTGAAACAATAGGCATTACTGTTTTAGAATCTAAAGTACCTGGTGAATAAATAACAGTAATAATACATAACTGAGTAGTATTCTTTAGCCAGCGGAAGTGGTCTTCCGAAAGTTTTCTCGCATATTCTTTAATAAATTAGTTATCCCAGTGAAAGCCTTGCATGGCATGCAAGTCACAAAGAATTAACCTTGGCTTGAATTTAACATTTTTATTTGGCAAGTTTACTTAGAGAGCCGTTTTTTTTTTTTTGGGGGGGGGGGGCAAATAGTCCCTAACATGCGGTTAATTGTATCCGAAAATCATATTTGGGCTTTAGATGCGTTTTTAAACCATTGGAACAAAAATTTGACACAAAACTGCCCTTGTAATTACAAAATGTCCTTCTAAATTTGATATAAGTCATTCCATTTTTAAGTTATCGCTTTTACATATTTCTGAAAATACAGACTTACAGAAGGTCAACCCCTTATCCAATCCGACTCAAACGTTGATACGTGTCTATGCTATTGATGTTAAATCTCTATACCGAATTTATCTATCTAGCTTTCTTTATTTTGTAATTATCGTGTTAACTTATATTCGTGCAGTCGTACAGACAGACTTTCTCTAAACGGGTTCGCTCAAAATTTGATAGAAATCGACAAATTCAGTATAAAGACCGTAAGTTCAAAATATTTTTGATTTATCTTTGTCTCACACGGACAAACGTTTTCCAAAAATGTCTTTTTCGAACTCAAGGAAGTCTAAAATGTGGCGTTCCGTCAAAATCTCGAGTTTGAATTTTTTTACTTCTTTTATACTACGCATACGAGAAAGTAAAAACATGTGATCAATTTATTTCATATCGCAGTACTGTATTTGTTATATTAAAATGCTTTATGTAGAAAAAAACACACGCCATTTTAAATTTTGTGCTATATTTCGATGCAGCAGCTGGAACAATTTTTACTAATATATGGCATTTTGTTTTTGATTTGCAGCTTTAGTCACATACAGAAATTTGAAAGCAGATGTAGCGCAATCAAACAAATGTTCCGCTTTAAAATAATGTTAAGTAATTTGACATGCAACATTTTAATCTAACAGTTATGGTATGTTGACTTCAGGTTAAAACTTAAAAAATGTTATAAATTAAATGAATTAAAATGAATGGAATGTTATTGAAATGAAAAATTTATTTTCTTTACATTCTAGAATGAAAGATCAAAAAATAATTTTTCTTGAATTTATTTTTTAGAAAAAATAATATTTCATATTTGTTTCATTTCCTACAGACACGTGCCGAAAATTATATTTTTGCAGATTTCATTTCCAAAAAGATTTAATTTATTTTTAGTTGGAGCTTTAATCAATGTGATGGCAACACTGAAAAAAGCTATTTTTTTCCCCATGAATGCGAAACGTGCTCGTGCAGCTTAAATTTTATTTTTATTTTGTACGAAAAAAATTGTTGAAAAATATAGTTAAAATATTGATTTAAAAATTCATTAAAAATAGAAATTTAATTTTAAGGTTAAAACATTGGTATCATTTAAAAGATGAACTTTTGATCTTTAACTTCATGTAAAATTCTTTTTTGTGCGGTAATATTTTCGAAAGTTATAGCAGAAACGTGCCAAAATTTCGCTTAATTTTTAAATAAATAAAATTCTAGTTAAAAATTCGAAAAAATAACCCCCAGGTGCACATTCCCGGCCTCCAAGGTATACACGTACCAAATTTGGTAGCTGTAGGTTGAATGGTCTGGCCTGTAGAGCGCCAACATACACACACATTGAGCTTTATTATAAGTATAGATAGAGTATAGATTATGCCTTTTTGGATTTGACAGAAACATACAATAAATCATAAAAATGAAAAGAAAAAAACTATTAATACCAAAAAAACATTAAGTGAATTTTTATAAGTTTAACAGTAAAGATTTATGATCTTTTTCAGCATTTCTTAAAATTAAAATAAAATATCAGAGAGATACATTTCTGAAAATGTAGATAGTGATGTAGACGCATCATAGAGATACTACATTTCTGAAAATGTAGATAGTGATGTAGACGCTCAGCATGACTACAAATTTTGTATTTGATTTTTATATAAACAACAACAATTAAGATCCAACATGGCTGTGATGGAAAGAATCAATTTCTCACTGCCCTGACTCATTCTATTAAGTAATTTTATTTGCAATCTTATAAAATGCCAAGGATGCTTATTTAGAACAGTGCCATGTTCTAAATAAGCATTCCTGGCATGCGGTTGAAATTATCCGAAAAGCTAATTTTGGTTTTAGACGCATTCTTCCCAATTAATTAAAACAAAAATTTGACTCAAAACTACGCTTATAGTCGTAAAATTACATACCAAATTCGATATATTTAAGTCGGTACATTTTTTAACTATCGCGTTTATGTATTTCTGAAAGTGCAGGTTGATACGTAGTGAACCCCTTGTTTGATTTCGCTCAGATGTTGACAGATGTTTATGCAATAGATATTAAATCCGTGTACCAAATTTTAACTATCTAGCTCTCTTTATTTTGTATCTATACTTATAACTTATATTCGAACAGACAGACAAACAGATTTCCCCTAAACGAATGTTGCTAAAAGTGTAATCGAAATCTACAAGTTTGGTGGTGTGAAGATCATATACCAAATTTCATTCGTCTAGCTTAAAGTGTTTTTGTGTTATCTTTGTCACAGACAGACATTTTCCGAAAATGTTTTTTCGAATTCAAGGAGGTAGAAACGTGGAGATTCATTAAAATCTTGAGTTAGAATTTTTTGACTATTGCAGTATTTTCTCTAAATTTTTTTTACCAAAAAATAAAAATGTCAATTGAAGCATTTAAAAAAAAAAGTCTTTCTTGAAGCCAGCGCGAGACAATATATCGCATTGCTTCAAATTTAACAAAACTTATAAGATGAAGAGTTATTCAATGAACATGCTTTAAAATTTTTTAAGTTTAAATAAAGGCAAAGAAAACATTTTCTTCTTCTTCTTTTACTACAATTTTAACAGATGCAGAATAATATGATTCAACGGTTCGAAGCAGCAATATCATTTTGAATTTCATTATAATAAAAAATTTTGTTATAAACTATGTACAAAATTAATTTCTCAGAAATTATTTTTAAAAAAATACATTCAACCAAGCAATTTTTTTATTATTCAAAAGTTATTCTTTTTTAACTTTTAACGGTGCAAAAATAATTTTTATACGATATTATGCTTTGAGGTTATGATGAAAGCACCTTAAAATACTATTTTTTAATTAAACTTCGAATTAAAAGTTTTAAAAAATCGTTCTTGGTGGGCCTCTAATGTTCAAAAATTAACTTCCCGAACTTCATGCTCCTAACTTCAATGGCTTTATGCTAGGCGTTACTCAGGACAAGACTTTATATATAAAGAGAGGAAAAAATTCTACAAATTATAAAAAGAAAAAAAAAATAATTATAAAATGATAAAACCTAAATCCTGAAAAAAAAATGTGAAAACCTTTTTTTATTCCTTTAAAAATATTTAAGTATCAGATCCTTTTTTTTTTTTCTTTTTTTTTTCCCCTCAAACAAAACAAATTTGGCGAGATTAGTCCAACAAATAAAAATGCTCGAATGAATGGGGCATCCAAAAAATACCGCGAAAAATATCACGATCATTGAAAAGTTAAGGTTTCAAGTTAAAATTTTATCATACTAGATTTTACGCGATTGAGTAACCTAATTACATACCGCTATTTATTACAATTCAATATAGTACAGTTGAATACCTGTAGCAGATCGTTCAAGCGATTGCTCAAAAACGACATATTAATGAGACTGATGATCGAACATGTTAGTGTTTTTAAAGCAGCTTTCCCCAAATTCGATATATGGTTTTGGCGCATCAAATTCATCATGCTATTTTCCGTCGATCGCACCATATTGCATATTCTTCTTTAACAACACATAAAAGTTTAAATATATACTTACCAAGTATAACTTTAAAAAATTTCTCAACATCTAAAACTTTAAAAATTGAAATTAGAATGTTTTTCGATTCGCAATAAGTAGCCATAGTACGCATTCCTTTCTGCTCCTTCCAGATAACTGTTCCAGTATTTTAATAAATGGCAATGCACATCGTTGAAGAAAAAGGGAGCAAATATATATCATTAAGCGTTATCTTAATATGTGCTGGAGCCCTGGAATACTTTTATTGAATTCTTCCCCATTTGTTGGTTTTCGTTTTTGACACAACCGGTAAACAAGCCTTTATGACCATGATTTTGAATTATCATATTCAATTTGTGGGAGAACAAAACAAAACGAAAAGCCTTCTTCATCTTCACGAGAAAATTAAGCACTTTTTAAGGACCTTTTCTGAAAATTAAGCACTTTTCCTGACGCTACGTACCCTATATTATCTTCAAGAGCCAATAACAAAAGAAATTTTTTGAATTCATAGTGAAATAAGTGAAAAATCAAGTACAAAATACTATCTATACCAATTCTAAACATACAAATTTAAGCAGCAACATTTAAAAAATGCACAGTTTGCTACAGTTTTTAAATGTGTATGATCTTTTATGAAAATCCGTGAAATATTTTGCATTAGAACTGATGCTTTTGATTAATTGTCAATTAACTAAACTTAATTTTAATTAGCTAAATTAATTTAATTTAGTAACTAAATTAACTTGCCCGCTTTTTTGACAAATTCAAAATAAAAATATTTATATGTAGAAAAATTGATTTTTTAACCCCTTATTGTGTTATATTTAGCTCAATAAAATTGCAATTGTATTGAAAGCAGTTGCAATACAATTGAAATATAATTACCCGTGAATATAGTTATTTACTTTATGAGAAACAGCACTTGTGAACATAATCATTAATTTAATTCTCTTTTCTTATGTATTACAAATTTAATACATTTTATAAGAGATGATAAACAGTTCCAAAACTATATTTGATAAATAAACAATACAAGTAACTGCAGTCTTCTGAGTGTCTTTATCCTAAGGAATGTAATCATGTCACGGATAAAAATAAATAACATTTAATAAATATATATATACTTTTTAATGATAAGAAATGTTTACCTTAAATCAATATCTCATAGGAAAATACTTCCACCTCTAAAAATTAATAGTCTTGCTTGACATATTTCTAACATTCTGGTAGATGTAAAGTTACTTTATATTCCATGTATTCCCATTTCCTTTTGCATTGTATTTTAAGTTTGTAACAAATTTTACATTTTTTAAAACATTGAATTTTTTTTTTTTTTTTTTTTTTTTTTTGCAAAATAGATACAATATTGTGCAAGGTATTTCAGCTAATGTAGGTTTCCAATATATTTCTTATTCCAATGAATGGGCATTTTGTTAAATTATCAATGCTACATTTATTTGGCAATCAACATGCATCTCCCTTTGGTGACTATATTGTTTAATGCATAATATACCTTCTGAATAGAGAGAAATCTAACATGTAAAAGAAAAATGTTTTCAATATCCTTGGTAACTTTTCTCGTAATAGGGAAACAGGTTAATATCTATTCTTGGTGATGAAATGCGGCCATTCCTTTGTTATAATTTAGGATACTTTTATTTTTATCTCTTTAACTATTCAACTTTTGCAATATCATATACACGCACTCTTGCCCCTCCATTCCAGAATTAAGAAATCATTAAAATTCCTCAATACACATTCTGCTTTTGGTATACTTTCATATAAATATAATTAAATCCTGTCGTAATTGCTACATTCAGTGGTGGTGGAATGGTCAGATGACACAAGAAGAAATTATACTTTTATATTGTGATAATATTTGTGTTTTACTGGTATAATTTTAAAAAGAGCTTGGATGAGGAATAACAGTTGTCAAAGTATTAAAAGTTTGATGAATTACTGACAGCAATTTCATTACCACAAAAATATAAAATTCACCAAAACCTCTTTTCAAAGGCATTAATTTTCTTAATATAGGTGTTTATACAACTGCTATTTTAAATCAATATAATTGGATGCTTTATTTATTTATTTTTTACTTGGAATCATCAAAATGCACAGCAGACCTTCATTTCTTCCAATGTAACTGAAAGTATTGTTCATTTCCTGTGGTTTCTGATTAATGTGAAATGATTTGCTTCGGTAGCAAGTATTTCCCAAAATTTGTTATTAAATATAATAGAAAATATCTCTAATAATCTTGGTTCCTTACTTAAAATTGATCATTTTCAAATTACTGATGTGTTTTTTACACTTTCTGACAATTCCATGATAGGTATGTCATATTCCCCTCTTCACTATTCTTATCTATAATTAAATGCATAATTAATACTGGATTCATAATCATTGCCCAAATGAAAGTGTTTATTAAATGTTGTTGTTAAAATAATTAATCCACAATTCTGACTCGGGCTAAATCTTCATCATGAGACAGTTACTTTAATATAAGGAAAGAATAGAATTCAAAAAGAATGTTATAAAGCTTTTTTTTTAAAGTGAGCTACATAAGAAAAACTGTATGTTAATAATTCAGTATTTAAAATTGAAAAAAAAAATTACTTCATATTATATGAAATAAATGCACAAACTTTACAAAGAAAACAAGTAAGCTGATGAAAATTTTATTAAAAACGAAAAATCATATGAACATGATAATATTACAGTGAACTCTATTTACATATATCACAAATATCTAAAAATGTGCGATAACACCCGTACAGAATACAATCGAAATATTCGATGGATTATTAAATAAAATCAAATGGACATAACTAATATGACAGTTCTAACATTTCTTATTTGAAAGAAAGTTTTTTAAATATGTTTCAGCCTAACAGCACACAAATAAATAAATTTGATTTTAGAAAATTACAATATTTTCAAGCAAATAACCTAATAAAATGATCAATATTTAAAACTTTAGTATTAAATTGTTGAAACAATTTTTATAAATGATTGTCTTAATTTTTTAAGTGCAGCATTTGGAATTAAATATAAATAAGAAAATTCTGGAGAGTAAGGAGAATAAATATTTCAACCAAACACAGAAATTTAAGAATATCAAATCGTTAAAAATAAATAGTAGTAATAAATAGTTTCATTTTCTTTCTGAACTGATGCTAAATCATCAAAGAGAGCTGATATTATTTTAAATCGTAAAAGTACAAAAAACATAACAAACAAGGAACAAAATTACAAATGTTATTTCAAATTGCAAATAATTTCAGCAGATAAAAAGTAAAATATACCAACCAATTAAATTAGAGAAGAATCTTATATGCCATAATTCACAAATAAATTAAACCTCAAAATGAAACAGATAATATTATATATATACATAGCAAAGCTAGTAATTATGTGTTGTAAACTAAATCTCCTATATTGTCATATCATGCAGTAAATGGTATTCAGAATAGGAGCCCAAACCCATATTTTGATAACTAATCTATCATGCAAACACAGAACTAATTAAATTAATCACATTTTTAATTTATAATAATATTAGGTTTTCTCCCTTTTTCAAATATAATTTTTTTAATAAAATTATAATTGTTATAATAATATGATAATTGCAATTTTATATTTTAATACTTGCTACAGAATTTTAGCAAGAAAACTCTTAAAAATAAACTAACAAATGTAATTTGTAGCAATTTGATTTTTTAAAGGGGGGGGGAGCACAATTTTTGAACACCATACAAAAATTATTTTCTTTAATAAATAAACTATACTGCAGGAACATTTTTGTAGGTTATTTAGCAAGATGAACAAAATATAATTCAGAATAAAGCAATCATGAAACAAAGTAAAAATATATATGCTTAGTTTATAATGAAATTTCAGTAAACTTTCTATAGTACAGCTTGATAAAAAAAAAAATTGAATTAATAATAAATACAGTAGTTGATACAGCTATACGAAAATCATTTCTGATAGAAGCACTGATAGTAACATAATTACAATATTTATGTATTAATTTACAATTTTAAAATAAATCACCACCATTTAAAAATCAGCTTATTAGATGAAAAACATGAATGCCACTGAAAGAATTATCCTTGTGCAATAATTGCAGCTTGTTAACAATTTGCTGCAATTGTTCAACAATAGGCGATACTGAAAATGAAGTGGAAGAAAATAAGGAAAATATTTTAGAATTTAAATTATAAATCTGCATGAAACTTTTCATAATGGTTCCATTAGGGCCACCTCAAATAAGTGGATATGAAGCTTCCAGAATGATGACTGGTTCTCAACATCTTGATTTGTATATTAATGATGGCCCTTAAGACTCAATCATGATTCCTGCCTATTGCTGTCACGGTATTTTAATCATTCAATTCAACTGACTTTTCATAATATTGCAGCACATATAATTTTATTTTTATGAATAATATTTGGAAAATATGTAATTTATCTATTCATTTATAACTAATATATTCATCCTTACATAGCTGTTTAATTAGAATAGTCATGCTACTTCTGAAATTGTGCAGCGTAAAAGCAACAGTTTGTAGTTATGTTGTGTCCATTCATTTCATTTATCCATGTGTGCATTTATTCATTTCATTATATAGCATCAATATGCTATATAATGAAATGAATAAAAACTTGACAAAATAACAATTACACATAAATACACATTTCACATAAATATACAAAATAGTAGTTTCTAATGGTATAATTCATGGAGTATGAACAAACAACAGCCCTAGATATTAATTAAATTGTTGGAAACTAAAAACTGACATATTTTACAAAATTGACAAATAAATCTTGATGTTATGTGTTTAAATTTTTGAGCTTACATAAGCTGAAAACAATGTTATGACAGCCGATAAATTATAACTACCATTTGTTTTAAAGACATTACCTTTCTCATGTCAATAAATTGAAGTTAATAACATACTTCAAAGCCCATAAAAGCAAATTTATTTTCACATGATATTATATACTTCATTAAATAATGCATATTCAAGAAAATTAAGAAACAGCAATTAAATTATTATACTTCTGAATTTATTTAGTTTTTAGAAACTAAATCATTAAGTAAACTTCATGAACAAAAATGGAAGAAATGACTTAGACTGGTTTGTATATTATATTTTTTCAATACAAAATAAAATTATATATTATAAAATTAAAAATTGATAAATTTGCCTTTATAAAAGGATTTTTGCAACACTAACTTAGCTTCTGTGTATTTCTAAAATTTTAATGATTTTTCAATCAACATGAACATTTCAGTGTTTTCAATTTCAAACTCATCTAGAATACTAGAGCAATATTTTCATTTACTATTATTTAATAGTTTTAATGAGATCTTCTCTATTGATTCTCAAACTGGAGCACTTTAATATAAGTTACCATTTTCCTCTTTTTGACCAATCCTTTGGAGTCCAATGTAATGCTTGTGAATCAATACGTATTGTACGCTTTGCAACAGCACGTTGATAGGCTTCCAGGACCTCCTTTGTTAGAGTTATGATGTACTGTCCTTTATAGTAATGAATGAGATTTAGGTATTGCAATGTAGATATGACATCCTCTTTCTTTATACTTGTCTGTTCAGATATTTCCCTATATATTTAAAAACATATTATCACATATCTGTACTCGCATATCAGCCAAAGTAAATAAATTTCTTTAAACTTTTGATAATCAACAAATATTTATGCTAACACTGTAATACATATAATGTCATAACAGAAAAGATTATTCAATGCATAAAAATATAATATGAAAACTAATAGACCTGCTGATGTTTAAAATCCAATAATTTTAATGGGGTCAGAAAGAAGTCTTTAAAAACCTTCAAGATTAACATTTTCAGCTAATAGAAATTGCATAGTAAAATTTCAAAATAGCTAATTTTTAAATGGGAATATTTAACATTGGCATGCTATTGTAACTTTTAATAAACAAAATCAACCGTATTTAACAAGATGGCTGAACATAAACTTTTCTATGATTTACATATGATAAAAACAATTTAGGAGATTGTGATTTACAGTTAAACTTAAGGAGGCACAAAACTACTATACTGAAAACTGATATACAGATTAATTGTGTAAATCCCACATACAATAAAAGATTTAATTGGATATTCATATCTTCTAATAAACTGTCATCTTTACTAACAAGATATTTTTACCCATTTCTATGAAGTAATTCAAGAAAATTGTTGGCAGAAGGTGGGGACCCTCTTCATAATAAGTTTTCTAAACTTCCTTCAATTTTTGAAAACCAGTATATTAAATAATGACAATTCTCAATCAATTTGAATTATAAAAATATGTGATATTATTCCTTCAGTTTTTAAAGCATCATTCTATTTCATGGCAATTATATATTAATTATTAACTTCTACCTCTGTATAATTTGCTATTTAATATTAAAACATCAAAGTTTAAATGACAGCTATTGCAACATTGATTTAATGCGATCACTTCAAGGCTTAAGAATTTTGATAATATTAAAAGATTTAGGTAAAATCAACTATAAATTTATCACATCAAGGGAAGAGGAGAAAAAACATCTTGCAACTACCAATAATTTATTTCAAACTAACAAAAAAAAAAATTCATTAGTTGTTGCTTGTTGACAATTATTTCTTAAATTTTCAGAATGATGCTGTATGCATGTTTCAAAATATCAAAGGCTTGTTACGTTTTGGTGTTCAAGAGTGGATTTTCTTCAATGCATTCGTTCCCATTAAAATTAACAATTTTTAAAAGAGTGCTGTGATGTTGAGCTGAATCATTTTAGGTGTAAACTTGCATACCTTTAAAAAAATTATAAATTTTTTCCTTAAAATTGTTTTTTTAATTTATTTTACTTTTCTTAATTTATTTACATCCATGTGACTGTTCAGATTTCTATGCAAACCCGGGGACACAGCTGTTCTTTTAAACAATTCTGGTTCAAATAAAAGAATGTATAACCCATTCTATTAAGTGGGAGGTTAATGATTACCAGATTTTTTTTTTTCCAGTAGAGCAAAAAGATTTAATAAAAATCAAACATTAAAAGATGTAATGATCCCACTAAACAAATATTTTTGTATACATATGCAGAAGTCAGTTTGTGACCAGAGGATTTTGATAATGCAAACAAATAAAGTGATCACATTAAGCAACATCCATTATATATTTACAAAAAAACAGGAGGAAAAATAAAGCCCCTAAACCTAGCATACAAGTGCTTGATAAAGAAAATATTAGAATTCCTTTTATAAAATTTTTTCTTTTACCTTAAATATTTGAATTGTATGTTAATATAAAGAAATATTTATTAAGCTGAATGAAAATTATTCAAATCAGACAGAATATGCAGATTCCTGCTTCATTAGATTGGAAATTTTAAACCATCTTATTAAACTCAAGTTCACAAATTTACTTACTGAATTGTAATTTGAGGTCTCTCCCCTGGCTCAGTAGGTTTTACATTGACTAGAATTTCTAATATGGTTTCAGACCAATAACTTCTGTAGGATAACAAACCCAAATCAGAAAGAGGTTTTTCTGGAGAACCTGTTTTACCTTCAAATTTAGAAAGTTCATAACCTATAAAGGAATATAACTTATATTAAATAAAAGACAATTTCGAAAATGTAAAAAAGATCAGCAATTTATCTTTCAACAAAAATATGTAACTATTTTTAACTTAACAAAGTACTTCACTTTAAGAATTATTTTATATCATCACAGTACTATTAGTAATTTGGTGAACTTTCCAAGAAAGAAAGGCAATGCCTGTGAACAGTTTTGCTTATGGCAAAGCGCTTCCCACATAGTAAATACATTCTGATAGACACGATTCCATGTTATTAAGTTTACTTTTTATAAATATATTTTGTGAATAAACTCCATTATCTCTTTCTTCTGCTCACAGGCATGGACTGATTCATGGCAAATACAAGTGATATTCAATAAGTATTAATGAATTGCTTACTAAAAACATATTTTGAAGGTGTATGAAATATTATACAAAAATCTTCAAATTAAAATTCTTCCACTCTAAATTTTTTTTTAATTTTATAGCACATACTTAATTTTGAATAAATAAATAATCATGAGCAGTTAATAATAAATTTCCCTAATCTAATTAATATACAGGACCAATTACTGGAATTATTTTTTAATAAGCATGTATTTAAGTTAGTTTGATAAAAAGGAAAATTGCGAAGAATAGAAGTAAAAAAATTCAAAACTCTACTTCTATTAGAAATTATTAAAATTTACACAAAAACATTGAAATGAAATCTTAGAATTTTATTCTTCCTCATTAATTCACAGACAGTTTTAATTCTAAGGCAAAATTTTTGCTGAAAATTACTTACTAAATTCAATCAGCATTTTCCCATAACCTTTACGTTGGTATGGTGGAAGAGTTAAAATACAGGCAACATTGTAATCTTCTGTAGATTCCTTTTCCTATAAATATTAAAAATAAAATCGTTAACAATTTTTTAAAAAAAAAATAAGAAAGAAAACAACATGAAGAAACACTGATGATGAGCTTTAAAAAATAAACTTTTAGGTCAAAGTTAAGATTCTATCATTTATTAGATAACTGCTAGAAAAATCAGCTTGATTTAATAATAACTCGTTAAATAACAGCAATATCAAATTATAAAAATGCTAAGAAAGAATAATAGCCATTCTTTCACATGAAATAGAAAAATGGGGCAGGAGAATGAATAACACTGAACAATCAACTGTGCGTGATTAGTTAACAGACTGTCTGGACTGCAAATAAATCAGACAGCAAGTAATATATCACAGAATTGATGATAAATGAAAAATTCACAGAATTATACTCTATAAGTTTGTGACACCATAGGGAAATATGAAGAGAGAAAACTGGGATCCTATAAAATTGGCAGGAGCAGCATTGAATTTCCCAAATGTATAAAAGAAAACAGGAATTGAGGTTTAAAACCAAAATAGAAATGCGGATAATTTTATACATAATCTAATGGAATACTATATACTTCTATTATCAAGTTTCTTGCATCTTTCTAATGATAATTTCTTAAGGTATAAAAATGAAGCAAGAAGCATATTACTATTAGAACATAATAAATAAATTATGTAATTTACTACTATCTTCTGGATCTGCCAAATAAATTAATCAATGATTAGCTGAAAGCATTATTTTTTAATGGAATTTATCAATTGGTCATCTAGAATTTGTTAATCTAGAAAAATGTGACTACCAAGCAGCAAACACACTGCAATTAACAAAACAAAAAAATCAATAGATTACCTTTGAAAAGTAGCCTACTATGTGGAAGCCACTATTATCTAATTCTGTCATAACATAAAAAAGAAATGGGTCTGTATCATAATACAATGTTTTATGATCTAAAAAACACTTGGCTAGAAGGCAAAGATTTTGAGCATAAACCTGTAAGACAGAAAAAGAATATTTAAAAATCAAAATTTTACAAACTTGAACAAATTTAAACATAATTTCAATCAATTTATTTTTATTTATTTCTATATAAAATGAATATACAAGCTGCATTTCATATACATAGGAGTTTCATATATAGGATATTTCTTTAAAATTTTATAAATAATGAAATTAAGTTAGACTGCACCCCAAAATATTCAAGAAATCAAAAGTGTCCTTCAAACAGGGCAGTTTATTTTTTCAGAAGTTGTCTCGAAATCTTCGGAGAAAAGTTGTTAAACTATTTTGCTAAGAAACTCTCTAAGTTCTCTAGACTTTCCTTGAAGAATTCAATAAAAGCACAGCAAAAAAATATTACACCAAATACTTACTTTGTTCTTTCTACCATCAATTTCAAAAAACGAAATTGAATTTTTCCTGTAAATTTCATTCCCTGGTGGATGCCGTAAATTGCATTTTGCCTGAAATAAAACAAAAGAACTTTTAATTAAAAGTGAGGGAGGGGATGACCACATAATAAGATAGAATCTAATAAAATTTATTTATAAAAAAAACATACTAAAGGAAAATTTATCTTTTTTTAAAATTTTAATTAGTTAAGTATGGAGTGGTTTTTTTTTTTTTTTTAATACTTACCATATGCCTTTTCAAACATACTCTTGATTTCATATATTTAAGACAAAATTCACACAAATAGATACAAGGTAAGCTCACTAATTCCTAAAAAAGCAAAAATTCATTAAAAACTTTTTCCAGGATATATAAAATATTAAAACACTTTTTATATCAAAAGTTTACACATTTTTAAATTGTTTACAATATAAATTTTCACCACTTGAAATTTTGCAAGCATATTATAAACTGATCAGCTAATTATGCCTCAAATTAAAATCAGTAATTTTAAAGTGCAAATTTTTTTTCAATTATTACAGAAGGTTGAATTTTAATATTTGCATATGGAAACTTTATATTATATATATATTCGCATTCTGTAATATTGAGATAATTTCTGAAAAAACTGCATTTGCCTGGTACATACTCAAATATATATATTCGAGCATGTACCAGGCAAATGCAGTTTTTTCAGAAATTATCTCAATATTACAGAATGTGAATTCACTGCTGTCTACTAGACAAATGAAATCACAGTTTCCTCGCTGCAATGCGTTAAAAATATTACAGCTTCAAACTCAAGAAAATAACTATATTGTCTAATATAAATGATTAGTGAATATTTCCAATTTTAAGTTTAAAATTATGATCGTTTTTTGAGTTTTATAATAGTCAATTTTTTCTGCCTCAAAATAATAATTACAAAATTTTAATTTCTAAAAGACAAACCACTTTATAAAATATGTCACTAACTGCCAAAATGAAACTTTTTGCAAAAATATTAATTTAAAACTAAATAAATATGAAAATGTTTGAAGGATAGTAGTATTTACATTGTTTTTTTATAAATTACATGAGAAGTACTGAAAATGAATTTTAAAACTTTTTGTCAAATTTATAATCAATATTCCATTAAAATTAGTCTTTAGCAAATCAACTAATCAAGAATTCTCATTAAGACTTTCTCATTTTAAACTTACTTGAGGATAAGGAGAAAAATACCAAGGGCGTATCATATGGCCACCTAATTCAATCATTTCAATATTTTTCATCCGTGTTATGAGGTCATCGTGATGTGCAACTAAGCTTCCAGTTGTTCTTGGACTGGGAACTGCATCTTTTGAATCCTAAAAAGAATGTTTGAAAAACATATATCAGAAACTAAAAATGTGGAAAAAAAACTGAAGATGACAGAACTATATGTAGAAATTAAGTAAACTTTTATTTGTGTGCAATCTACAATATGCAAATTATATTTGACTGGAATCAGATTATTCTTTTTAGTTCTTATGGTTTTCAGAATAGCATTATTAAAAACCAACAAACAAAATTTATTTAACTTCCATATTTTATTTTTTTTCTAGAACAGATTTTTTTAAGTCTATTGACACATTCACCACTATGGACGAATTAAATACAAACTTCATGAAAAGACAAATATCAATTCTCACTGTTGACATTTTTTTTTTTTACACAATAAATAAAAAATGAAAAAAAGTGAAGGTATTCTTCAGACATATGTTAGAATGTTCAACTTATCTAAACTGACATAAGAGACCAATTTTAACACAAAGAAACCAATAATTGGAATTCCTGAAAGATGAGATATCTCGTCTGTACCGTTGAATGTGTTAGGTGCAGATAATCTTAGCAAATCATCAGAACAGATTGTTAAATAATTTTGTATGAATAGTGAGAGATAGATATACAGATAGATGTATCAATTCAGGTGTGTATAATTGGAAGTAAATAACTGAATGCATCTTAATACATAAGCATAAAATATTTTGTAAATCTATCTATAAAGAAAGAATACTCATATTTATACAGAATTTGTAAATCCATTTGAAAGGTTTAAACCATTAATTAAGATAAATAATTAAAAATTAATAAATATTAAAATAATGATATAAAAAACCAATCGTATTATCAAAATTCTTACAGGAAAAAAGGGTCCCCCGTCAAAAAAAAAAAAAAAAAACCTTTTCATAAAATATTTATATCTTATATTGCTTTTCTTGCAATTCTTTGCTAGCAAGATATAACCTAATCTTCATTATCAATAATTTATAAAAAAAAGATAGAGGAACAATTTTTCACAAAATATATTTGGTTTGCTATGAAAAGATAAATTTTCAAAACATAGCTTTTAAGAATTGTTGATGGGGAAAAAAAAAAAAAAAAAAAAACCACCAATTGACTTGCACCAAATTAAAACTTTAAAAAAAAACAATCCAATAATTGAAAATAACTTTTTAATAGCATATTACCAGAGTAGGCATCACTGAAAAGAAGGTAACCTAGACATTAACTATAATCATTTGCAATACATAACAATTTGTGATAGACAAATGAAATGAGAACAATCTCAAAAGAAAAAACAAGAAAATATATTTAATATTTCGGATTACTGAAGAAACAAAAGAAAGAGTGCAATATTGAATTTGATCTGTCTAATTAGCATATTCTGGACAGGCTCACAGCTAGTCTCCATCTTTTTATACTTATTATGAGCATTCAGCTGTGTATGTAGAAACATTCTTTAATTAGTATCATTGACAGGATCTTTATTACGCCTATTTAAACATCTGTCACAACCACTTTATGGATGAAAGCACAACAAATTTGTACACCTGATAATGATATCTAATGGTTTTCTATAAATATCAAAGCTATTATTCAAAACTAATTCTAAAGACGAGTTATGATTATAAAAATAGGATAAAAATGTTGTCTCAGGACTATAAATTTTATTGCTGAAATGAAGAAGGTTCTACTTCAAAGAGTGACCAAATTTATGTTGAGAGAAAAAATAATAGAATATTAATTCATGATTAGATCAGGTTATAAATTACATTAAAATACATTGTTCAACATCAATAATCAGCTCTGGATTAGATTTGTAAATTCAAATATTGCAACTTGTCCAATTCAAAAACCAAATGTATTTCTGTTGATATAAAGAATTATAATTTAAATCAATATCAGGGATGAAAATATTATAATTTCACGAATTCAAAATAAAATTGGTAACACTTACAGATGTGTTTGTTTCATCAGCTGGACCAGGGAATTTTCTTTTTCTTCCAGCTGTTGACTTCTTTTGAGGAGGGACATTTCCATTCTTTAAAAATAAAAATTTAAAAAAAATTTAAAATGATAATTAACAAATTTGAAAAATATTTCAGACATTATTATTACATTATTTTCTCAGTAACAGAGCTTAAATAAGATATTTTAAAATTGAAAGCAATATTTTTAAAAAAGTAATAATGGTTTAAAAAATAAAGTAAAAAAATTATTTTTATAAAATATATTTTGTACTTTCAAATAGTAATGAGTAGATAATTTCCTAAGAAAAAAATCAAAAGATATTCTTCAATATTCAGACTATATAGTACATAAAATATTTCTTTATATACATTTAACATAAACAATGACATTAAATTTTATATTTATAGGTACATTTTAAAAAAGTTACAACATTATTCTGAATCGCATTCCTTCATACCTTAGAAACAATAAAAATGCCATCATCTTTCTTTTTTTTCTTCTTTTTTTTTCCCCCTATTACTTTTACCACTTAAAAGAACTTTTTTTCCACCAGAAATATGTTTTAAATTATGAGCTTTGAATTATTTTAAAGACATTTTCCCTAGATAAAATTATGTTACTAAATATCAAAACAAAATGAAACACAAATGGCACCAGTATGCAGTAAATATTTTTCAATTAAAACTATACAAGATCATTAATAGATTAATTCATCCTTTGATCATATATTTAAATGAAATACAAATGATAAAATAACAATATACTTAAAAATTATTCTAAATATATTGCAGAAAGTTTTGCAAAATATTTTTAACCCTCACCAGATGAAAATGTATTAAGACACATAATTCAAGATAAGAAGTATGTATGGGCCCAAAGATAAATTTTATATTTAATAAGCTGAAAAATATAATTAATGATTTAATTGCTAAAAATTAATTGGAAAGTTTTTGCAATTATATGCATTTAATAATAACTGTTACTTAACAAAAATATGGTATATGTTGTATCATATAGAAAGGAGAATCAAAGAGAAGCACAAAGGTAAATAACTCTCAAATAGATAGAAATATTTAAAAGCAAATATTTACTAACTAATTGTTGAAAATGAATATGCCCTTAATATCAAATTAATTAATTACCTGCAATATTGGTATTGGCTCCTCTTTTACCTTAAATAAAAGAAAAACAAATTATTAGAAAAGATACTTTTATATATCATTATATGAAGAGTATGGAAAGGGTTACCCTTTCCAGTGTAAACCAACTCTTACAACCATACTTACAACTATTTCACGCTCTGGTGAACATGGCCGAGAACCATTCTTAATTTCTTTCAATGGGGTTTTAACTTCTTTCTTTGGTTGTTGGACTCTGGTGAGGTCTAGTCGGTCTTTTGTAACCCATTCATCTAGCCTCTTATTAACTATAATTGCATAATTTATAAATTAAACAATATTTTTATAAAAACTGCCTCTAAATTAAAGAGTTCGATTTACCTCTAAAAACTCTAAATTATAGCAATAAAAAAAATTATTTATTTTGAGTAATAAAATTATATCTTTTCTCTAAAATAAAAAACAGATTTTTAAAAAATATCTTTTTTCAAAAATATGTATGTAAACAGATGATATATAAAATAGTAAAATGTAATACAATCATTTATTACAGCTACATTAAATTCTCAAACTAGATTCTATTCAAATATTATCAGATGATTTATAAATAATTAATAGAAAAACTAAGAACAGAAAAGAGTTTTATAAGAAATATTTTTGCATCCCCTGACATTCGCATTATAATTTATTATACCTTAAGAGAAATGCACTCTTTATAAAATACAGTAAAATATTGAGAAAAAAAAATTCTATGATAATGCCAAATTCCTAATTTTGCTAGATGAAAAATTCATTCTATAAATATG
>JAPMOR010101536.1:20167-51841 GCA_026543865.1 Argiope aurantia
AATAAATTTTTCTTTGCTTTTATCAACATAAGCAAATGCAGAAACAAGCACAGAAAAAAAAAAGACAAGATCTTTGCTCTATAATGGTCAGATTTATAAAAATAAATCGATCAATAATGAGCATTTTTGAATTCACTGTGTATAAACACAATTATATTTTTATACTTCAACAACACTCTTTTACTCCTTAAGAATTAATAATAACTTGATTTTCAGCAGCTTAATCTTCTAATATCAATTTTTGGATTACTTTAACCCTTAGCACTTAAGTATTAAAAAAATGCCACTACAGTAAAACTGGATTGCATGCATATTATAGGTTTAAAATAAACAAAATTCCATTTTTTATTTATGATCACAATGCAATTATTGATTGTGATTTCAGTAAAGATCTCTCTATATATTTTTAAAAAAACTGAGTTATATATATTTTAAGCTTAAAAAGCACATGCAACTCAACACTGTCCTAGTAGTGACAGTCAAATGCTAAAGATTAAATAGATGTACAATGTTATAATAAATTATCTGATATATTAATTAAAAATACAATGGATGGTTCCAAAATTTACACAATTAATTAGTCTTCTTCAATCTGCCATAAAAGCTTTTGGCTAAATTTATTTGCACTGATACACAGAATCAGCATTACCTTCGCTTTTCTATTTCTCAACTTGTTACTCATTATTAATCATTATCCTTCTGTAGCCATTTGAGAGATTTTATTTTGATAAGAATGTAATATAATGCAAAAGACCCACTTTCTATTGCAATGCTTGATTAATATAAGAAGTTACAAAATGGATATTAAAAATTGAGACTTTCAAATTTTAAACTGATCATGATCACCTAGTAACATTTTTTGATCAGAACATAGTTGATACTCATTTTAATCAATGTATAGTTATCACAATTATTCACTTCATACATATATAAATATATAGACTGGATGAAATAAATAAAAAACAAATTAAATATAATACCCAAGTTACAAAATAATTAAATTAGTATATTCTTTTTGTTTTGATGAATATAAAAATATTACTACAGAATAAAAGCTAATATTATGATACAACACTATATAAGGATATACTAAAATTATATATTACAATACTAAGAAGTCTAATCTATTAATCTAAATGCATTAGAAATATTTTTTTAATTAATAAGCTGACATTTGTGTAAGTCTGAGAACATTATAAACAATTATTATTACAAGAACTACCTTAACAACAACCATACATAAATAGTTCCACCGATCAAGACTTTTACTGATTTTATAGATATACAGTCGTCAAGAAAAAAATGGAACACCTTGAAACTCTTTTTTTATTTATAATCACATCTTCACAAATTTGGTGTTGTTCAAAATGATTCAAGAGGACAAGCTTGTTCCAAACAACTAACTGATTACTCAAGTTGATTAACATAGTTAATTAATTATCTAAAAAAATTTTCATTTTGGAAATCAAGGTTTTATGCTAAATTGATTTGTCTTCTTTAAATTAACATCATAATAAAATTTTATGGAATTCTGATGATAATTATGAAACTTATAGGGTTTTGAAAAATGTTGCTTTCAATGCTTAATGAATTTTATAACCTTTCTGTAATATCTTAGAAACTATTATATATTTCTCAAAAAAAAACTTCACTCACTTATAAGATTTTATCACATTTCATAAATCATGAAATAATTGCACAAATAATATAAATTAATATTTCTTTATGATCTTTTAAATATTTGAATATGAGAAAAAAATGAATTGTAACATAGTAAAATTTTTGCATGATAGCAAAACTGGCATATTAAAATGCCGAAATCAAAAAATTATATGCATATCCTAAATAATTTTTGAAATATTCACAAAAATTGTAAAATGCCCAAAGTCGATTTGAATGTATTGTATTTATAGATCTACTTTTCATGAAACACGAGCTTTAACAGTCACTATAATATAGTAATTAATTAAATAATAAATTTATTTTCAGATCAGACAATTTTAAATTTTGTTTTCTTTATTATTTAGTTATTTACTTACTTATTTTACTCAGAAAATACAACATTTGATTGCAGCATACAATGGCTATAGGAATGTTTAATTTTTACTCTCTACTAGGAGTTATCGTTTGCAAATAAATTAATTAGAAATCCATACCATTTCTTACTATTCATTATTAATTATATATCCAATGGCATAATTCATATAGGGATAAGTTAAAAAAAATGCTTATTTCAAATATTGTTTTATTATCATAAATATTATGATGCAGTTCTTTAACTAGATAAGTTGAATTCCATCCCACTAATTAACTTTTAGTTCCATAAAAATTTCGTAATTCTAAAATTCCGTTATTAAACAGATAAATCTTTAAATATTTACTTAGAGCACTAAAAACTCTAATACAATAGGTGACGTGGCAAATCCTGTCCTAAATTAATTACTTTGATACACTAATATAGAAAAAATATATCCTAATATTAATATAAATTCATATAATTTATAAAAATACTGTACATAAAAAATATTGTTGACCTGTATGTAAAAATCGTATGAGTAATATTTTTATTATAATGGCATAATTGTGGTGGTAATATCATAAGCCAGATAACAACTTCTGGAGAGGAGCGTACACTTTTGTCTAGTGCATTTGTTACTCGGCTATGAACCCTAACGTTGCGAAGTTAGAGATGCATAATCCACGATTTTTTGAATACCAAATAATTTTGGTATTGTTATTTTTAAATATTTGTTCCAAATATCTGTTATTTCAATCATATTATTAATTAAAAATTATTACTTAATATTGAATATAAAATTTATTAATTGTAATTAATACTTAATTTACTAATTTAAGTAACGTGTGATTGAATTAATTTATCTATTTCAGCTTACTTCTTAAATTTGATTTCTTTTATTGGAATAAACCATTTTCTGAAAAATTTGAATTAAATATATATGTCATTTTTTTAAATTGCTTACTTTAGTTCTATATTCTACTAATAGATGACGCCAGCAGTAAACAGAATATATGCAAAATCAAGTCATAAGCAATAAAAAAAGGTTTGTATGGAATAATGCATCATCATGCGAATATCGGAAAGTCAAGGTTACTCTCATGAAGTGGAGCGGCGACTTCACACTTTCCAGTGAAGTCACCGCTCCAATAAATTTCAGTGATATGCAATTCAATGATACGATAATTCCAATGACCGGTCCGTTTACTTTTCAATCCATTCACAGATTTCTCCTATTCTGTTTTGTTCGAGAGCTTCCATTGGACAGATCGTATCGATTGTTACTTTCCAGTGAAGTCACCACTCCGGTAAATTTCAGTGATATCGTATCGATTGTTACTTTCTATCGTGATCCAAAACCTGTAATCGAAATATCACTAGTAAGATCGTATCAAGATTTTTGAATCACACCCCTGTTTGAAAAGTATTGATCACTGGTATTTGTGACTTTATGATATTGGTTACGTAATAACCGCTCGTAAAATATTCGTCATCCCTATGCGAAGTCGAACCTCAAACTTGCACATTGGTGACCCAGGTTCTGAACAACACTAGCAGCTAAAACCCAACACGCTGTGTATGAGACGGACGAGTCCATTGCAAGACGAATTTTTTCGTAGGGACAAGGTTGAAGAGGAAGAGACTAGTTTTTGTTTACAAAACTGTAGGAGTTCGCAAATTGTGCAGACTAAGGATACCGACGTGCTCTAATTGATAGATTTCTTTTTCACAGAATTTTCTGTGCTGTATTTGCTGCAACCAATGCGTGTTGTTTAGTTTAGTTTATGCGTACTTTTTCGTCTGCTCTTTTTCAAAATGGCGAAAATAAATCTTCCAGATAAATATAAGTATAAAGTAATTGAGATTGATGAAATTTTGGCTGTTTTCCGTATTTCCGATATTATAAATGAAGAATTATTAAAATAAGACTTGAAAATCAAGCTTTTATAAGCTACCATAAAATATCTATATGCAGATATACTATATTTATTAAAATATTTCGATGACATTAAACGGTATAAAAATCGTTATAATTCTTACTGAATATGCATGTGCAAGAATAGATTTATTTTTTAATTTTATATTAAAATTATTACCATTAGATGACCATCTGCAAATGCATTATATTTATTAAGATATTTTGGATGAAATTAAATGGTATAGAAATCATTTCAATTCACACTGAATATGCATATAAAATATCACAAGAGGAGACATATTGAATCAAGAGAGATTCAAAATAAATGAATTAAAAATCAAACTATTTTTTTGCTGCTTTTTTAAATTTAAATATGATATTAAAATTTATCTATGTTTATCTGAAAACAAATTATATAATTGTATGGGAAAAAAAAAGAGTTTAAATTTAGATAAAAGTCTTACTTAAGGCAATAAAAAAATTACTTCACTTATAAATTCATATTCTAAAATATGAAACGTTGATGGTATGTATCAAGAAATAGATAGAAGATAAATGTTGTAAAGTGGTGAGCACCAGCTGCTCCTTGAATATTTCAACTCTGTTATGGATAAAAATCACAATATTTCTGACTTATCTTGAAATGAAGAAACAACATTCCCAGTAGTTTTATTTTTTAAGGATTGCCCAGAGATTTCTGACTTTTCTTTGAGCTCTAAACTTTTAGGAAGTTCTTTTTCAGCAAACTGGAATTTTCAGAAAACAGAATTGAATTCTGTTTAGTTATTAACTTAATATCAAGATTTATAAATATATAAATAGTTTATATATCTCTTTTGAATAGTTATTGCTTGTATTTTTTAACACATATTTTAGGAATGGATTAAAGAATATGAACAAAAATCAAACAGTTAGGCGTGTTCAGAAAACACACAAATCAATAGGGTGCCTTAATGTTTATAAATGTGACTTAATATGCCAGCACAATGTGCAACAAGTAATAACTAATATTTTGTATTTTATTACTTCAAATGCATTACATGGGTGATTTTAGACACTTTTAATTTTATTATTTAGATAATTACAAGGTTAGATTTAAAGTTTATTTGCATGTGGCAAGAGACATATTTGTATCTGTCTAGCTACAGATATATTTAATTGCAGCAAATTTCATTATAATAAGTATTGTATTATTCATGTTTTTTAAATTGTTTTAGTGTTACAAATCCTTAAAAGTTTTAGAGCCTCCATACTCTGTACTATATATTGATATATATTTTTAACCAAAGTCTGATCTAAAGTTCATTTTGCTTGAGGCATGAATGATATTTGGTACCTCCCTTGTTTTACAGCACTTAGCAAATGGTGCATAGTTTATATGTATTTTCCTCGTATGGAAATATTTTTTTCTTTTTATTCTATTTTCAATCTTCTGATCAGTTCGATGAACAAAAGAAAATCCAGTGATTTGTGTGTGTGTGTGTGTGTGCTGTTATTTGTGATCTTCACAATGCACATTTCATTAATAATAGCACATTTTATGTTAAGAAAACATTTTAAAAATTTCAGATCTGGACCTGAATTGAATTTAAAAGCTGTATCTGCTAGGCCATTTGCAGCCAATGAAGAATTAAGAATTGAAATAAAATATTGATTAATTTATAATTTTAATAAATTTATGATCTTTAAACACATTTGAAATATTGTTAAAAAAAAAAGACTTTAGATTGGTTTATTATTAGTTGAAATTTTTAAAACACTACTTCATACTTTATAAATAATATTTATTTTCTTCCACTGAAATTCATCTACACTTAATGCTCTTATTATTATTAATTATATGAAAACTATTTTTACAACTAAAATGTAAGAAAGAAAGTAAAAATACTTGATGCTTTGCAGTTCTTAAAATTACTATTCAAAGGTAAGTTTTAATTATTTAAATTTGATTTATAATAACAATTAATATATATAATAATATATAATCAAATATATGAAACATTGATGGTATTTATTAAGAAACAGATTGCAGATACTTGATGTACAATGGTAAGCACTGGCTTTTAAACTCTGTTATAAAAATAAAAAAAATCATATTTCTGCTGTGTCTTACAATGCAGGAACATTACCATAGTTTGGCTTTTTAAGAATTGCCCAGTGATAAGGATTGCCCTTAAATTTCTATCTTTTTTTCTTTTTTAAGTTTCAAACTTTTATGTAGTACCTTTGCAGCAAATTTCAATAGTTTCATAATCCAGTCTTATCTAATATTACATATCTTAAGTGTAAAATAAAATTCCTAACTAAAAAGAAATTCTGAATTATTTTAATAGCTTACAAATATAGATTAAATTCATAAGCATAAAATAAAAATAAACATAAAACATTTCAGATTTGTCATGTAATGTATATAATCTGTACATCTGTATATAAAAAATATTTTTATTTTCGTAACTTTTAACTAATGGTTATCCTATTCTATAGACATTGTGATCTAAGCTTCTAATATAAAACTTCATCAATAATTAACTAATGAATTCATTTTTATGATTAAACCTATGCTCCATAAAAATAAAATTGAATTTATTATATATTTTTATCATGAGTTATCAAAAGATTGAGATAAGAAATTTTTATTTAGTGTGATTGTTGGATTTATTTGTCACTTAGTTACTTATAAAACTAATTTTTAAAAAAATCAGATTACATTTTTCTTAATATGTGTTAATGCCTAATATCTCCTTCATTTAATTAATTATTTTTCAATATCAATAATTATTTCTTATATTTTCAACAATAAGTTTTTATCTCTAATATTATTATGAATTATATTTTGAAAAACTTAAATTTGCTTTGCTTTTATTTTTGGAATTGAATATATCCATGTTAAAATATTCTAATTATTTTGTTTACAGCTACTTTTCGCTACCAAAACACAAAGAACCACTTCCAGAAGTTGTATAGTTTCCTGCCTTATGCAAGCTTCTGTATTCACATAATCATTTGCTTGATAGTGCTGCTTTTAAAAAGTTCAAACCATTATCAGAGCTAACGTGAAAGCATCTGATAGAGTTGTTTAAATTAGGGTATACCGCAGTTTCTGCAAAACAGATGTTACAAATGGAATTAGAGCTTCATATTAATGAAAATTATGAAGAAGCATGTGTGGACAGTTCTAAGCTACCCTCATTATCAGTCATAAATAACTTGCTGAATAATGAATTTACAAAAATCTATGGGTTACGAAAAGAGTGATATCACCAGAGAAATTGAAAAATATTTTTTTCCTACAATCAACAGCCATTCTGTAAAGCTGCTTTTTCAAAAGAAAAGAACAGTTTGGCAATTGTTGTAGTGACTCTGATAATGGATTTTCTTAGTTCAGGATAGATAATGGTTGATGTATCTGGCCACATGGTCAGATTAAATCGCCGTGTTTACTTTTTTATGTCTCCAGGTGTAGCTGGAGGAGTACATATTGGGTGCATCACCACAAAAGAATGATAACTCACAACAAAATGTAGATAACATTGAAGACAATTTAAGTATACATGTTGATGAAAAAAAAGAAAAGCAAGTTTGTGAAAAAAAATGCAATAGTTACAACTCTTCAAATCACTGAATACTTAAATATTAGGAAAAACCGAATGATTCAACATTTAAAAGAACTGCAGTCAACAATATTAAAATGGAACACATTACATCCTCTTCCAGATGTGAAAGAAATAAATCAAAGCCATAAAAGCAAGTTTTCAGGTAGCCACTGCTTCGACTAGTAGTTCTCGTACAGAAAAGGAAATGTTAAAAGTATCCAAAGCTCCACCAAACAAATATATTAGCAAACAAAGAAAATTTATAGTAAAGAAGAAAACCTCAAAACAAAATCATCAATAACAATTTTTTAAAACTAATTATTGTATTTAAGTTAAATGTTATTTTAAATTATATTAAGAATATTAGTCCTTGAGAGACTTTAATATAAATTTTGGAAAATGTATATTTCTGTATAAATGTATTTTTTCTTTTTTATTTACATATAAATAAAGTATTTCTATTTTTTTATTTGAAATTTTTATAAATTTACAAGGACTGCCTAGTTAGTAATTTAATTTGATTTTTCTTTATTTCATTTAAAGGAGTGCAAAATAATAATAAAAAAAACATGTTGACATAGATTTAAGTAATTGAATGAAAACAAGAGAATAGATATTTGAATAAACAATACAAAAAGCCTTGAGTTTCATTACAGTAACAAAAAATGCGATACTTATGAATTAACAGAGAAAGATTAGCGATAATACGATTTTTTTGTATAAACCGCACATACAAATGCTTGTTTTCTTCTCGTAATTTATAGGCTGATGTACTTTGGCGTTACATTTGGAGATTTTTGGGCCTTTTTTCGTTAATTACTATCAAAATATACTTAAAAGGGGAAAGTATTGAGTAATTCCTTAAAACATGAAAAATCAATGAATAATATAATTCTTGTATGAAAACCCATATGATATTTTTTAAAAAATAACATCTTAATAGCAGTTTTTAATGATGGAATAAAATTTTTTAAAAAGCGATTGAGTGAAAGGGTCCGAGTCCTAGTCCATCAACAATATATATAAATATATACTTCTTCAAAGGTAAGGGGGAAAAATCTTCGTAAATTACTCGTAACCTCAAAAGAACTTTAATCCACAATTAGTATATCTGTAAATAACATTTAAATCGCAGATAGAGCGCCTTTAAATGGTATTTAATCAGTAGTTAATGTACCTGCAATATATATTTTCATTCAATTATAGTAAGTTATTAGTAATATAAAATTTAATTCACTAAAATTTTAATTAATTTTTTATTTTAAAATTGTGTTGGAAACTATCACTAAAGTATTATGATGCAGATAAAAATGAACTGGTAGAGCAATTTATAATTTTGAGTAGCGTTTATTTGATAAAGTGATTGAAAATACCCTGTTTCGTTTTCGGATGCAGTATTTCTATAAAAAATTACATAACTTGAATTCTATTATTCATAAAAAAAATTAAGAAAACACAGATGTGGAGATCCAAATAAATAGGCTTTAAAACAAAACCCAATCTGCCTTTTCAATGCAGTAAAATTCCTTCAAGCATGCTTTCACGCTTATCCAACATAGCTGCTGAAGAAAACAGCAACACGGTTGCGTATGATGACCGGACTTACCTACGAATAAAATAGATTCGCCCATCCAATCTACAACCGTGTTGGGCTTTAGCCGCTAGTCTGAACAACCGCATCCTTCGTTCAGCTGTCGTGGCTCCATCTACCGGCAGGAACCACTCACAAACGCTCGCCATCGCCCGCCACAACGCTTGGCGAGATAACAACGTTCGTCGCTCCCCATACCTGGCGCGATAAACTCCATTGACTCACTAGTGGAGGAGTATTGTGGTGGTAACATCATAAGCCAGATAACAACTTCCGGAGAGGAGTGTACACTTCTGTCTAGTGGCTTTGTTACTCGGGTATGAACCCTAACGTTTCGAGTTTGAACTTCAAACTTGCACACATTAATGCCAAGAAATCAAAATTAATACAAGAAAAAAATCATCAATGATCGAAGAATTTGTAGATGGCGCTTATTAAAACTCTTCTTTGTAGAAAACATTTGATACTTGGTTATTAATTTCTAATTAATATTATGCTTGCCCCATAGGTTTGTTCTATGAATTGAATATGTTACTCGGCTATGAACCAGAACGTTGCGAGTTGGAACCTCAAGCTTGCACATAATCATGAGAAAATTAATAAATCTCCTATCTGATTAACAACAGTTCTGCCAGAAAATAAAATTCCTTCCTTTTAATAAACACTGATCATTTTATTGGTTATTCACATCTTACCAATAATCGATTTTGAAATAAAATGAGTTAAACAGTGTATTTCATTCACCATGAAAAGTAAGATGTCTGCTAATTTCTTAGGGTAGGATCAGCTAAAAAGACCGAATAATTAATTAATTTAAAAAGCAATGGAAATGCTTCAATATTTAAATAAAAACAAGAAAATAAATAGCTGCAAAATCATACTCACATTCCCATCATTATTCTTCCAAAATTTCTGTGTATAAAAATGAGAAACAAGTCATATTTTACTATTAACAACGTGAAATTTATTTAATATATAGTCCATGTGATGGCTCTTTCAGGGCAACAAAGGAGTACTGTTAATTATATATCCAATCAGCTGCAGCATAAAAATGTGTAACAAGTCTTACTTTATTTTTAACAAACTGAAATTTACTTTATATAGAGTCCATGAGCTGACTCTTTCAGCACACGAAATTAAGTATCTCAAAAACTGCTGCGAATATTGGAACGAAATTTGATATGCATTCATGAAAAGGCTTGCTAAATCAAATTACTGAAAAACCTCGATTTCCATAATAGAAAAATTTCAAGATAGTAATTAATTAAGTTAATTAACTCAGTTTGTCTACCTCAACAAACCTGTCCCTTTAAACCATCTCCATCGATACCAATTTTGTGAAGATGAGATAATAAATAACAAAGTTACAAAGACATTCCTTTTTTGTTATTGTTGTTGATAATGGTACAATATAATAAGAAAAATATATACATTTTTCATAAAATATAATAAAACAATCTAAAAGCTGCAGAGAGAAGGAACAGATACAAATCATCTTTACTGGCGTATTAGTTCATTATAAAGGTGGATATAAGCTTTTAGGACAAATTTGATAAATATAATAATTTTGAGGAGGATAGATGTGTTCCTGAAAAAATTAATAAACATAATAATAAGATTAATAAGTGTGGTTTTTCATTTTCATTTTATGAGAAAAGCAGCTTTTGTTTATAATCAAAATTGTAATTCAATAAACATCTGTCATATTTAAATTAATCAATCTAGAAATTAACGACACATGCCAAAATTCAATAAATATTTTACAATTTTTCATGTCTAAATTTTACAAGGTAAGTCATTCTATTTCTTTAATCAGTTAACTTATTGATTTTAAATTTGTTAACTTAGCCTAATTTCATTGTCTCCCATTATTCATTAACTGTTAAAATACTTGTCATAATATTATCTATACTATTCTTTTGCCACTATCTTGACATAAAGTTTTTTTTTAATTTGTAAAATTGCAATTGAAATTAAAACTTTAATTGCCTAGCTAGTGACTCTCAATGTAAAAAGTTTAAGATGTTTCATACAATAATTCATTCATTTCTTTTTAAATTCTTAAAATTCGGTACAGGGTAATGTTTTTGCAAAATTAGAAAAATATTTGTTTACTGCCAAATATAAACCACCACAATAAAAGTGAATCCAAATTAAAAGGAATAGTAAAACTGCAACTAAATAAACTATCAGGACTATTCAAAATCATATTTTCCTGCCATGCCTTAGCATTTATACTCTATTTCACCCTAACTTGGCAGTATTGTAAAAGGCAGAAAATATGACGCTCTGCATTGGGAAAGAGTTACCCAATTCCGTAAATTCCAAATTCCAATTCCATTACCAAATTCCGACTTTAAAATAGTTAAAATGCGCAGAAATTTATCAAATAATATCATAAATTACTGAAATCCTTTTTTTTATCAGTATGTATTTAAAATTATTCTCAAGTTAGAAGTGCTTATCTGTTACGTATTTTGTAAATAAAGTGAACGAATAAAACTAAAAGATTGACATAATGAATTCACTTTGGCTAGAACCGGTCTTCCAGGTCAAATATTTGGCACGCTTTTCTTTTAAGTCTCCGCCAACTCAGCTTCATTCAGTTCACAACCATTATCATATTTCATACTTTTTTATTCTTGCTTTTTTACCAGCTGATAATTTTGATACTATTAATCACATTAGTAGTTATTAGTTTTGATTGTTGAATATTTATTCGATTCGTCATTTCTATTCATTTCTAAAATGTCTGAAAAAGAAAAAGTGTTATCTCCGACTACGCTGTGCACACCTTCAAGAAGAGCGAAACCAACAAAAAGTGCAGCATGCAGAAACATATTAAATGTTTATTCTCAACTCCGAGAAAACCCTCAAGATGCTATCAATCAAATCTTCGATAAAGTTTCACATCTTACAGGTGTATCGCAATGAGAAGTTTTCCTTTTGAAAAAAAGAAATAAAGGCTGCTAAGTACCCCCAGGTCTACCAGGCTCAGTAGGTAAATATTCAAATTTTTCGTAGAAATGAGATCCCAACAGTAGATAAAGTTTTAAAAGATGTGAACGATGATACAGATATCTTTTCGAAAAACATTAACCGAACTACGCTTTAAAGAATATTGAAAGATTTAGGGTTTTCTTTTGAAAAACGATGAAACGAAATGAAATAACTTTAATGATTTATTAAAATAACACATCAATAATATTCAACAAATAAGTTTAAAATTAATTCTCCGATTTAAAATGATAATATAATAAAGTAAATAGATATTTACTATTTGGAAAAAAATTTGCGAGATAAAGTTTTGCCAGCGATCTGCATTTCTAGTAACTTTGTACTTTAAAGTAACTCAGATCCCCTGACAACGACTGCGATTCGGCATGCCTAGAATATACACTACTGCCAAGTTAGGGTGAAACAGAGTATAGAACAAAATGCACATTCTGTATGTTTCCATATATTCTAAAAAGGATAGGAGAGTGAAACTTTTTAAATTTCATATCAATCTCACAAAAAGATTTATTAGACTTTAATTAGAAAAAATACTGACTGAAATGGGGGAGGAAAAAAAAGTAATAGTGAAACAGTTGCTTTTACATATTATCATAAAGAAAAGTGATAGTTCTTTATACAGATTGACATAGATCCAGGCTGACCAAGTTTGTAACAAATGTCAATTAAAATATTCTTTGTTATTTGAAATTACAGCATGAAAAAGAAAAAGCTAAACCGTCAAAATGAAAGTAAAATCCACATTTTTCTTTTGAATCTTTCAAACCAGGTTATGCGAGCAGATCTATTCACTACAAGATATCTCTTAAGCCTGTATAGCTTGGCAGATTTCTGATACAAACCAAAATAAATAATCTGATCAAGAAACTAAAGGTTCTGATATCATACCACCAAATATCCGATCAAAGAATTTTAAAAAGAAAATTTCAATCAAACTTCTGCTTTTATAAAATAGGGAAGAGCTTTAAAAAAAATTTAAGTGGATTGAAATCAATACTAAAAAGAATGAATTAAAAAAAATCAAGTCAACACAATAAAGTTTGGTAAGAAATTCAAGAAATGGATTAGCTAGTTTAAGAGAAAATGTAAATAATTAATATTTTGAAAGAAAAAATTAATAAGCTGTAAATTGTAAAAAAAAAAAAATAGGAAATGAATCTAAAATTGAACAATTTAATTTCAATTCAAATAATCCTTTTTTTAACTCCTTGCTCATGGAATGTCATCTTTAACATCTTTAACAGAAACATTAGATATGAATTGTTTTTGCCATAGTACAGTCTTTGGGCTTCACATAATTGTTTGAAGTGTTATGTGCGTATAACACTTGTCTAATTGCCTTGAAGATATTTACAATAGCATTATACTAGCGTAGCTGATCATCTATATGGAATTAAACTTTAAAAAACAACAAGGATCAGCTTTATTTTCCTTTAATAAAAAAAAAGCAATCTAGTTGCTGAACTGCTCAAGCTGCACTACAGGGTCAAAGAAAGTTATTTCATTATATAGATACACAAAAAAACTTTCTACTTAGACATTAAAAGAACCCAGATATGTTATAATATATAAAAATTTTGTGATATTCTGAAGGTTTGGGGGAAGGAGGAGAGTGGATGGACATTTCTAAAATAATTGTTTGCATTTTCTTTTTCTTAAAACAAGCGGGAAGAAAATATCACAAAGATAAAACATTCATAATATGTCTAGCTTCAGCTCTTAATGATTTATTTTATCTTCCAACAAGGGATAAATTAAACTTCACATAAAAACAATAAAAATATGCAGTTTGTACATATATTTCAAATGTTTATATAAGCCATTGGTATTTATCTTGTAATAAAATACTATTCAATCAAAATTTTCATAATCATACTTGCTGGTAGGCTTATTATAAGAAAGTAACACTGTATGCAACACTGATGGCATCCTCCATATAATTGTAGTATAATATAATTGCAATAATGATTTACTTTTCACAACATTTTTGTTCAAACTGATTTTTTCATTGTAGCCATGCCAATGAATGTATACAGTATAAACCATACACATTATTCAAAGAAAATAAAAATGTTAATTTTTTTCAAATAAAATATATATCAATTTAGTCTACAAATATTTTAAACACACCAAGCATCACATAAGATGGTAAAGAATCAAATAAATTTTTCTGCACACTAAACAAAGCACTAAAAGTATTTGGGAGAACACTGGAAGAAAAAATTTTAAGAAAAATTTCAAAACTACTGAATGTTAAATATCAAATACAGTTGATGTAAACAGCTACAGATATTTACATTCTCTACTAAACAAAAGATATAATTTTTTTCAATAAAAAATGCAGGGATTTTTAAAAGTTCAACACCAGAAAAATCAACTACTGCATATATATATCAAATGAGTGTTGTGACAGAAATTTTATGCACATAAATGAATCAATATTTCTCAGTAAAACTAACCCAGATGAACAACAGCATAGAAAAAGTAACAAAAAACAAGTTATTACAAAACTTGTATGAATAAAATTATCTGAACATTCTTAACTTTTTTCTGTCAGAGAAAATAATCAAAATGAGTATCCATCAACAACGTGAAGTTAATGGAAACACATTCTCATATTTTAAAAGATATAAAAAAATGTAAATAAAATTCAACTGTCAACATACTTTGTTGCAACTAAAATGTATACATATTTTTTTATTAAAAAAATTGTATAATTAAGAAATTAGGAGGTTACAACAGGAAGTTTAAATTCAAAATACTAGGAGGTAATAAGCAGAATCTATATTAGTATAGAAAGAAAGTTAATTGCATAATTTTGAAAGGAAAGGAAGTATTAATCTGCCAAGGCATATATTCATTAATGTGAAATAAATTTTAAATGGACACACTAAAAGAGAAAATTACCATATTCGGCAAGTTGAATATCTCGAGGTGCGCCTTCTGCAGCTGTTACGTTCAAAAAGAAGAGAAAAAAAAACATTAAATTTTTTGCAAAAAAAATTTGAAACACAACTTGCAGAAATTACGAAGAGTTCAATTCTAGATTTAATAAACTAATACAATGACAGAAAGTGCTCAGTTAAAAATTTCAAAAGTCCCTATAGTTGTCTAACAGAAACTAATGGATTCTTTTACAAGTAAGAAGGAAGGAAACACCTTGTGATGAAATATAATTTTGATAATTAAATTCTTGTGCAGAAATGAAACACTCCCCTTAGAAAAAATGCAATTTGAGAAAAGTAAGACAGAAAGACATTTGAACCAAAACTATATCTGAATTTCAAAAATTCTGAATCATACTGATTTTTTTTAACTCCGAAAGAATGCATGATGACTCAACTTAGTTATTGATCATAACAATGCTAATTGTAATAACTTACAATACCTAAAGTTGTCTAAAATATTTTAAACCAAAAAGACAAAAAACAATCTCAAGAAATAAAGTACCGAAATCAGAACATCTTTTAATTCAAAAGTAACATGTGTATATCAGGACACAGTAAAACAAATCGGAGAAATATCAACTACTGCATGTAGCCTTACCATAACTATAGATAAATCAAGAATTTCTAATAAAAAAAAAAGTACTTATTTGCAAAGAATTGATTCTGAAAATGTTTCAAGGGGGAAAAAAAAAAGAATTTCAATAGCATCTAAAATAATGCTGATGACTTCAATCCAAAAGGATAAAGAAAACACCATGATTTTTTTTCATCATATTAAACCAAAGTTATGGACAAGATGTGTAAAAAATAATGGTATTAAAAAAATCATAAAAATATACAATAAGGAAAAATATATATCCATTTAAAGGTTTCAAGATAGAGATTCCTCTTTCCCAAAACCAAAAATTGGATAAATATTAGAGCCTTCCTCAAACCAAAATAACACTATTAAACGATTCAGTTATTTAGCAGAGATTTTGCACATCAATGATCTGCATAAAGTATATCAAACTTTTGAAATAAACTGAAGAGTGGACTAACTGTTTCACATATTTTAGTAATATTCTAAAACCATAATTAAAATTAGATGCAAAATTCATGAAAGTTTAACTCTCCAGCCAATGAAATCAATCAATGAGAGAAATTTCGTCTGTATATTTCAGGTTTATGATATAAGGCCTTTTATTTGGAGATGCTGCTCCATAGAATTTTTCCCATATATTAACTTAACATGGTAAACATTGTGCATTTAAAAATAGTAAAGACACTGACATGTTGAACATTTTCTTTTGATTAAATGAATCTAAAATTTGACACAAAAGTACAGTGTTGATAATAAGACCACATTTAAATTCATTTTTAACTAAGTCATTATACATTTAGGCTATTGCAATTATACATAGATGATTAAGACGACATATTTGAGTTGTCATGATCATATGTATATATATATAAAGGTGCTATAGTTCGTTTGCTGAGTCGAGAGAATGAAAATAAACATACGGGTTACCAAAGAGCTACATCTTTTGCTTGCATCCCTAATTTGGCGATTCCTTTTCTTTCACTTTTATTTTTGCACCTTTGTTATTTGGATAAATTTTAAAGCACTTACCTCAGTAATTACTTTCAAAAGATGATTTTGAAGAATTGGAGTGGAAGTTAATTATCACAGAACCTACTATGTTTTCTATAGCAATGTCTAAACCTCACATTTGTTTGTTTTTTTTACTACACTAGTTATATATTCGATGCATTTCTTCTATTCTTGAACACCAATTCTGCTGATACTTTGAATACCTAATTTTTTTTTACATCAGGCATTTGAACTGTTTTGTATTCTTTTGCAAATGAAGTTCTTAAACTTGTATCCAAAACAATTTGATAGGATTAAGCTTACTATGGTAGGAAAGTCATCACAAGACAATTTTATTTTGAGCTTTTCTCAATTCATTCAGTGTACTTACCATATGTACTTTAATTTTGTTTTATTAACTGCAACAGTTCCATTTTTAACATTTGATACTAAAAAGGGATTTTGTTTTTGTTTTGTTAAAAGCCAATTTGTTTTTTTCTCTATAATGCAGTCAGTATTTTCTCTGCTTTTCTAGAATGGTAAGGAGTATGGACTATTACAATTTCACAGTCATCTTTGAGTCTAATTAAATATCAGAAAACCATTTTCAGAATACATGTCTTCATAGAAATCTTTACTTTGATTGGATTCAATTGTGTCCTTTTCCCTAGATGGAGATGTTAATCCTGAAGAAAGGCCATATAAAAATGCCTATTTTGAAGACTTAACTGATGTATCGTTCCAAGTTTAATAATAGTATGTCCTTCATTTACCTAAGTTTCATCCAAGTAATATATTTTGTGCCCTTGTTCTTTTAAAGATTTTATCTGTCTTAGGTATTTTCATCTCCACATAATTATTTCGTTTTTATCAATAAGAGTACTTTCTCTTCCTCTTCTGAATATGCGAAATTTAACTCTCTCATAAGATGGTAAAATGTTGTCATTTTAAGAGTTGGAAAATTAAGGTTATCATTTACAACTTTCAAAATTTTATTTATGGTGGGCAATTTATTTCTATAAAAGAATTCATGGACTTTTCTCCTAATAGCATTCTTGTCAAAATCATCTAAAAGTTATTTACATGATAATGTCTTTAATTTACTGCACCACACTGCAGAAGCTCAGACTGTCTATAGACTGTTATAGTTGGAACTCCTGGCAAAGAGCTGGATATTTAACCATTGCGAATAAAGCCTACATATTTATTCGATTTCGTTCTCTCGACTCGATGAACAGATTACAACACATATTTGTGTGAAATTTAACAGAAACTGATGTGAAAACTGCATACAAATTTTCATCCACATAGCTTATTACATTTTTAACTGTGTTCAAAAAACAAACATAACTTCAAAAATATGCTTCTTGGATTCAAGATCTAAAATTCCTCGAATTTTTAAGGCTGAGTTCACTGACAAATAGAATACTTCCTCTCTGCATACAAAAAAATAGTTAATTTAGTTAAAATGTGCTTCCCTAACAGAGAAGACTTATTATCTGATATCTTTTATTAAAGAAATTTTTTTTCATATATTATTAATTAAAATAAATTAGTGACAAACATCTCTAGGAATGACCTGTTAAATAGAAATAACACAGGAACAGCAATGATGAATGCAGATCTTGCTGACCTTAAAATCACATATAGATTTTTATTTTTTGTAACAATTACATGTTTTCTCAAATCATTTCTTTTTTTCTGTTTTTAATGAATGAATTTAATTTTAAAACAAGCAAGAATGGTTCCCACTCCCCCACCTCACCCCGAAAAAAACTTTTTTGCATACTCTCTAACAAAGATATTAATCTAGAGAACACTTTGTATAACATTGGCATAAAATAGTTACAAAATATTAACCTTTGGTATTAACATAACATTTTTACTGATTCTATCTTGTAATCCTCAGTGAGATTTTCAATTACTAAACCTTGGTATGCAATAAAAGAATATGAAAATTGAATTTTGGTTTTAGGCTTGTTCTTTGCAACTGATTTGATTCAAAATTTGACAGAAATCTACAAATTTGGTGTAATGATCATGTACCACATTTCATCAAAGCATTTTTGAGTTGTCTTTATCACAAACAGGCTGAAAGACATTTTTCAAAAATGCATTTCTCAGACTCGGGTAAGTCTAAAGTATGGAGAAACGTCAAAATCTCGGATTCAAATGCTTCGGTTCCATTAGTTTCTCTAAACTTCATACATGAGGAAGTAAAAAATATAAAGACAGGTTCATTATTATTAATTCTAAAAAATAAAAAAATTCTGCCTGTTGTAAACATATTCAAGTTCTGTTCTTAACTATGCTTTATAGTCCATTCACAAGAGCTATATTTGGCAACTATATCAAAATAAGTAGAAATTTCAGCTGAAATCTCAAAATAAATTTATCAGTACCATTATCAGTAAGATAAAAGTTGTAGATTCAATGAAGGATTTTTCCAATAAAAGACATTTTTACTGCTAGGTCAATTTTTCATGCATGTATTAAAATTTAGACATTCTATTAAGATATATTCATGTTATTCAATAGAATTAAGTTGATATAACAAGTATGTCAGTGGAGGTTCTGAATAATATATTTATGAACAAATTTAGAATATCCAATTCTAAGGGAAATTAATTATGCCTTCCCATTTTTTATAATTTTTACTTGAAATGAAAAATTTTATGACGGCAGACAAATGATGATTTATACTGAATGGTGCTAAGAACAGATACTAATTCTCAATTGAAGAAATTTTCTATCATTTATCTATATATTTATAAGAACTACATATAATATTTTTAAATACTGAAAAATGTATACATGATATCTAAAATAAAAAGCTGAAAAATGAAAATCTTATGCAAAATTTAGAATTAAATAGATTTTTGAAATTCCAACAGCATATAAAAATAATTAAAGTCAAATTTCAAAATAATTACATAAATATAATTTAGGTATTATCTCTATAAATTAATAAAAATATTAGCTTTTTATTAATTTTATTCTGAGGTAAAATGTCTTTGTTATCAAATATTTCACACGAACTATTTGCATATTGTTAATAACTAAGACTAATCTCAAAATATGACCTAAAATTAACATTTTTTATTACAACCAAAGCTTAAATATGTTCTTTGAGATATACAAATGCACATAAAAAATTTTACAATTTAAAAAAATTCTTACGAGTTTCATCTAAATTTCGCATTCGAACAGGCATTCGACATCCTTCAGACAAAGGGAGCTAAAAGAAAAACATTTTTCAAATCATCTGCTTAGTTATATAAAAGGAAATTTTATAAATCAATTATTATCTTAAATCATTTGTTGTTTCTTAAAACTCAATTTACAAAATGAGACTGGAAATGAAAATAAGCATGTCACTACACATTAATCTAATGCCTCTTCATTAAAATTTTGAAACATCCTAATTTTTTTTTAATTAAAACACTTTTTGTTGTTGTTGTATTTGTGGTAAAAGTATCAAGATTCTTGATTAGTCCTAATGCATAAAGCAAAGTAATTAATAAAAATAATTAATTTGATTTCAATTACTTATCTGTTACACTTACAGATGACTAAAGCTGATTTTGCTTCTAATGCAATGGTGGCCTGGCAAATCCTATCCTAAGCTAATTATTTTAACACACAAATGTAGAAAAAAAAATATTCCTAGCAATAATATAAATTTATATTGCTTATAAAAATATTTGTATATAAAAAAACTCACACAAAAATTAAAAACAGTTTTCTCCATTTGTCAGAACAAACTAAAAATCCTTCAGCAATAATCTCAATTTATTCATTTACAGTGAAATGGACTACAGAAAAACATTATAAAATAAAATATTTCAAATGTTTTCAAATAAATATCAAAAACAAATTGCACAGCAATACAAATGTTCTATTTTCCTTTACTCAACTCAATTCATTACATATTAATTAATTATTTTATTTATAATATATCAGAATGGTAATCATAAATCGCCAGACCCATCACACATATACAATAGTGAGAAAAGAAATTAAATTCTCAATTCAAAAAATCAAATTTGGACAACTTGATGTTACACAGTCCCATTTGAAAAAAGACAGGAACAAATGAACTCTAGTATAATTCAGCTCTTATACATAATGTTTAAATTTACATTTATCAAGCATTTAATAAAAAAAGAGATGAAAATTGGACTTGTAGCCTTCTTCTTCTCATTACAGTATGCTTCATGTACAGTGGCTCCCAAAAGTGTTCAAAAAAAAATAATTCTGCACTAAATAAATGTGCAGAAATTGTGTTCTATACTTCTTAACAAAGCATTTTATTAGTTGTTTTTTTATTAGCATTTTAAATAGTTCTTAATAAATCTGAACAAATATTTTTATAAAAAATCAAGTAGTATTGTTCTAAAAAATAAATAATTAAAAAATGTCACAAAATTAGAACACAAAAGTCTTCGTACATTGAAACATTATTTATTTAAATTCATCATAAAAATATCTTTTGTGGCTTATTTTTCTTCTAATTGAAAAATACACTAAAATCGTTTGATTTCAGTATTTAATATCACAATTATTTACTTTATTCTTAAATATGATGCGCATTCGCAAAGAAACGAGTTTAGAAGTACGAAAATTAATTATATTTCATTTTAAAGCTGGAAAATCAATTAGAGGCATTGCAACTATAACTAATCTACCTCATTCAACGGTGCAAAGCATAATAAAACGTTACAGAAAGGGAAAAAGGATTGCAAACAAGCATCGTAATGGTCATCCTCAAATTCTGTCAGCTAGAAGTCAAAGAAATATTGTGAGTAAATTTCTAAAAAATCCACGTCTGAGTGCAATAAAGTTTATTTCACAATATAATTAATCAAATGGAACTTCTATTTCCTGTGAAACTATTCGTAGAATTCTTCAGAATGCTGGTATACATGGCCGCTCAGCACGAAGAAAATTCTTTTAAGTCAGAAGAACAGAATTGCTAGGCTTAAATTTGCCAAATCTATGATAAACCAGCCAGAGAGCTATTGGAATCGTGTCTTATTTGCAGATGAAAGTAAGTTTAACATCTTTGGGTCGGATGGGAGAATCATTGTATGGAGAAAAAAAAAAAACGAAGAACTTAATCCCAAGAATTTAGTTGGAACAGTAAAACATGGCAGTGGAGGTGTCATGGTTTGGGGGTGTATGTCAGTGGCTGGAGTAGGCAATTTAGTATTCATTGATGGTAAAATGGATCATAGATTTTATATAAATATTCTCAATAATAATTTAAAAGTGTCAGCACAAAAATTGGACATTTTAAACAATTTTGTGTATTATCAAGACAACGATCCAAAGCACACGGCCATAAATGTTCGCCTTTTTTGCCTCTATCATTGCCCTCAAACCCTTAAAACACCAACTCAATCACCGGATTTAAAGTGAATGATCACTTTTGTGTCCTATTTTTGTGCAATTTTATTTATTGTCATTTTAAAAAAAATAATTTGCATCATAATTAAAATTTATTCTTCACTGCTTTATTAAGAACTGTAAAAATATATTATGAAAAAATTTTCAATTAGAAATAAGAATATATAATGGTAAATAATGAGGTTTTTAATTGATTCTTGTTGGTGTACGAACACTTTTGGGAGCCACTGTAGATAATATATTCAGAAATGGTAATCTCGTCATAAGATGCATGATTCTTAATTGGCTCCCATCACTTATAAAGAGAGGGCACAGGTTGGAAAATTGAATTTGAAATGAGATTTTATATGATGATAGCATACCTTTAGGATAATTACTCAGTAAAATCTTAAAGTATACAAGTCAGCCAGTTCCGAGCAAATGACCCTCAAACCTTGAGGATACCTTAAATACTTGTAATTTGTAATCGTCGCTATAAGTCCTGAAGATGCAATATCTGCTGTGTGTCAGCAAGACCAGGGTTTGATCCTGACTTGAGGATTTTATTTTTTTCTTTTCATTTCCTTTCAAAAATATTTGTAAATTACAAATGATTTTAATTAATATGCTTTTTCATTTTTTTTTTACTTCTTGGATTATAATTTAATTTTTAAAAGAAAAATAATTTTAAATTTAGATGTGTTTTTTAAACAGAAAAAATATTTAAACTGAATTAATAACTTAGATATTTCAACATAACATATTACAAGTTTTAATGTCATTAATTTTAATTTAATATGTTTTTCAATTTTTAATGTAAAAATGAATGTTTATTCTCCAATTTCTTGAATATAATTTCAATTTTAAATGAAAAATAATTATAAATTTATATGCATTTTTAAAAGATGTTCAAAATTATTTAAATTAGTAATTTTAATTAATATGTTATTTACTTTTGTACATAAAAATTAATGCTTTCTTCTTAATACTCAATTATAATTTAATTCTTAAAAGGAAAATAATCATAAATATAGATGCAGTTTTTTTTAATTGTAAAAAAATACTTAAATTAACAGCTTACAGATCATTTCAGTTAATATGTTACTCTTTTTTTTTAATCAAAAATAAATGTTCATTCACTTAATATTTTAATTAAATTTAAATTCTAAACAGAAATGTAATTAAAAATATAACTTCAATGGAGATAAATATTAATTACAATTACACACATAAAAAAAAACTTTTTACTCAGTGTTCCTAGAAATTTTTTTCAATAACAAAAAAGAAACAAAATGGTATTTATCGAAGAATTATTGGAAACAAAATACATTTTAACATCCTGCATAATTTATAATCAATAAATGTTCACAAAGGCAGCATTAAATATATCTATAAACAGGTTTCATTTACACTTAAAAATATTTGTCTTTCATCAGAAAATCAAGCAATGTACTAAGGCATTCTGTAATATGTTATTAAAATTTTGGATTATTTTCCTATGAACTCAATAACTTAATGCCTGCTTCCTGCTTCTTTTCTATTTTATATTAGGGATGCTTGCTGCTATATTAAATGAAATATTAGCTGCTCTCTTTAATTTCCATTATAAATATATTTTCAGTTTCAAAATTTAAATCTTTTCATATTTTAAGATTATAATAATTATTTAAATTATTTATCATATTTAAAGCTTTATTTATATTTTAACATTTGAAAATTTAATTATAATTACAATTCAAGTACCATATGAATGAACATGATTTTGCATAAATTAATAATAAATCAAATTGAAAATTAATGATACTAAATATGATATTGAATTAATGATACTGAATATTAATCAAATTGAAAATTAGTAAAATATTATACTGAATTATTTTCAATATTTTTTCTATTAAAAAAAAAGTATCTAAATTTAAAATTATTTTTCTTTTAGAAATGAAATTATAATTTAAGAATTAAGAGAATTGACACATTATATGCATTAAAAATTAAAAGCATGTTAATTAAAATTATTTGTAAATTGTGAAATATTTTTGGAAGCAAATGAAAAGAAAAAAAAAACAAGTCTAGGATCAAATCCTGGTCTTGCAGACACAGAGTGTGTACTTTCAAGGACTTCCAGAAACGATTGCAAATTACAAGTATATAAGCAATGCTCAAAGTTTGAGGGTCATCTTCTCGGAACTGGCTGGTTATTGTGCTTTAAAATTTTACTGAATGAATATCCTAAAGGTATACTACTATCATACAAAATCCTAACCCGAACTCAATTTTCCAACCTGTGCCCTCCACTTGTTAGTAGAGTTTCAGGGAACTGAGAATTCCTCAACATTGACATTTCATTTTCAAATACAATGCAATCACCTGGTCAGTCATTTAATTTTTTTTAAGCTTTGGAAACAATGTAAAAAACTTCACAAATGATGAAAACCTGGGAAAATTTATTTATTAAGAATAATAAGTACATTTATAGTAAATTCATAAATACTATATACATCTGAATTTATTTATTTTATGACTAATTGAATAATTTACTAGTGAGCAAGCTTTCCTTAAAATAATTTTTTAAAAACTACAAGTAATATTATGATATCTCTCATAAAACATTTAGATAATTATAATAAATATAAATATCAGTGAAAGCTCAGTGTTTGAACTTATGAAAATCATAGGAAGCTTATAATAGAAAATACTACAGTTTTCTTATAACTTTTATGTGATCTACACAAAAATGGATCAAATTTACTGTATGGTTACCCTTGGCGAGATTTTTTTTACATTGGAGATAAATCTTTTTAGATGGCAACCCCCATCCAACCCAACAATTAATTATAATAGGGTAATTGCATTAACCCTATTGGTCAACTGAATGTAGCCACCATTATTTAATTTTCATTCGACCACGTTGCACATGTGCTTTTTTAATCTTGAGCTGCCGCGTTCTTTTCGTGAAATTTTTGCGATGGCTGCTGCATGGGGAATGTCTGAGGTAAGTGTGAGAATGATGTTATGTGGTATGATGAGAATGTTAATTTAAGGTATTTGTATGGATTAGATAAAGGTAAGGAAACGTTTGAATTTTGTATGAAAGAGGGTTTGATTGCGTATAAATATGAGTGTGGTAAGGATATGAAATTGGTTGAAAGGCACGATATAAGTGATGGTTTTGAGTGGAGGAGTAAATCTAAGGTGAAAGGACAAATGCATGACGTCAAAAGGAGTGTGAGAAAGGTAGGAGTATGATAGGACAATTGATTCTTTGTTGAGTGTGATTAATGAGTATATTCTTCCGGGTTCGATAATAATTTCAGACTGCTGGAAGAGCTACGATTGCCTTTCTAATGAAGGTTTTATGCATCTGAAGGTAAATCATAGTGTGAATTTCAAGGACCTGGATACACATTTACCCTCCTCAAAGAGCCGGAAGATGGAGCATCATCATCGAAATAGAGGCAGGGTGAGGTGGAAGGTAATGAGGGGGGCGAGCTATAGCGGTAAATAGTAGAGATGTATGTTTATTGTTCATTATTAACGATTTCAGCGATTTGGCTGACATTTTTTTTTTTTCTTTTTGTGCAAGCAACATTTTCATTGCGCTGTTTTTTTTTAAATCTCGTTCATACAAGAAATCGTCATTTTGGCGAGATTTTGAAAAAGTCGCCAAGGGTGACCGCACAGTAAATCTTTACCACAAGTATTTTACATTTTCATTTGCTGGTGTTACAAGAGTACTTTACAAGAAAAAAATTTAAATTCAAAAAGGATGTGCAGAATTCAAAAAAAATTGAGAGCCCCTAGATTACATTCTTAGTGTTGAAAAGAGAGAAATACTACCCAATGCCTTCTACAGATGCCAAAGTATTGCAGATAGATTATAATTTCATTGTCAAAACCCCAGATTGACATAACCAGTTTGCAGAAATTATTTGCTTCAGAATTCAAAGGCAATTTAGTAATAGTGGCTTATTCAGGTTCAAAATGAAGATTTCTTAGATAAAACAATCCTGATTAACAAAATTGATAATTATAATTTTAAAAAATCAGGTACCTGTTTAACATTATTGTTCATGGGATCAGCCACTTGGATTGACGACTCGGTATTGATCACATCCTTTGTGAAGTAAGGATTACACTAAATTAGAATTTTACTAACAATTGATTTATTTACTAACTTCATATTCAAATACAATTTAAAGATTATTTTATAATTAAAAATTTGAATACTTTTTATATAACTAACTAAATGTGAAAGGATTGTGTTGCATTTGTTTTTATCATCAAACCAGCAAATATTTATGTCAGGAAAATTTTAAAATATATTTTACTTCCGCTTATTTAATAATCCAATATTATTACAATTATAAGAAATACTCAACTTTTTTTTTATTATCGTTTGCTTTAGTTAACACAGCAAAAATTCTAACTTTAAGTATAATTTTAATAAGATTAAATTTATAAACATACATTACTATGTTTATTGCATGCTCATAATTACATTGATAATCTTCTTAAGATAATGATCCAAACTTATTACTTTGTAAGTATGCAGTTTCAGATTTTCATGCTAATCTTAAGGTCAATGGCACGATCAAAAATGTAAACAACTACGGTCAAAATATAGTTACAAGCTAACTAATCAAATTCAAAAATAAGAGCATCAACTCTATAATTAACTGATAATAAACAAAAGTCGATGGTATTACTGATATGGGCTTTATAAATGCAAAACTTGACAGTTATAAGAACACGAGCGAAACTAGATCACCATGCATGTCGCAACTCATACACATGTCAACAATATCACAAAACCGATGCATAATCAAAGTAATACAAAAACATTCAAGAAGTTTGTAAGTTAAATGTCAAATATCAACACTGCTTGGATAAACAATCAAATTAAAACTTACCGCGCTTTCATCTAAATTATTTGTTGTTATAACCTCGTCCGCCATTGTTTTCGAACAAATATCAACACTAGGTCACGAGTTGAGTTGTTTTTGAAAGATTGCTGCAGATATAAATTTCCAAATATCTATGCCACCCAAATTGCAAGGAAGTAAAAATTCTATTTTTTTAACAAAATGAAACGATTTACAGTAGTAATATCAGGCTCGAAAACAATATCTTTCTATAAAGAAAGGAAAAGAGCGAAAGGAAAGTTGTACCTTCCTAGAGGCGGTTATCCTACTAGAAACACTGCCATTCTTTAATAGGGGGATGTTAAATCTTCCATCGCTAATACTTTCCTTCCAGATTTTAAAAAAGAATTTGCCTCATCAGCGGTATTTTGCCTCTTCACGCGGTGTGTGGGAAAGTTAGACTTTTAGCTGATTCTGCAATTTAACAAAGCTTCTCTTGAATTAAGTAGAGACAGTGGAATTGGATCACGAAATAAGAGAATATTTTAGAATAAAGTTACTATGGGCTAAATGAAGATAAAATCTTGAAAATTAATTAAATTGAAATTAGAGTTAAAATATCATTACACATATATATATGTGTGTGTGTGTGTGTGTGTGTGTGTGTGTGTGTGTGTGTGTGTGTGTGTGTGTGTGTGTGTGTGTATGTGTGTGTGTGTGTGTGTGTGTGTGTGTGTGTGTGTATGTGTCCGTGTGTGTGTGTGTGTGTGTAATGTACGGAGCGTCATTCTGCCGGCGCTCGCGTCATCACTCAAAAGCCAATAAGAAACTATCTGATTCCCGTCATTAAAACTGTATTCAGTACTGTAATAGCGTACATCGATGTAAACGACCTAGCCATTCGTCCAGTTCTTTAAATTCGTTTACATTAAATTAGTGTGTGATTCTTGTAATATGAGCCATCTCTAAGCATCCATCTCAACCGGGCTTTCCCCTAAGGCCTGTGAGAGATCTTTGATTTGATAAATAATCCGGATAATAGAAGCCTGTTTATTTCTAATTAATTTCCAAAGTTTTATCTTAATTTAGCCCATATTAACTTCTTTCTAAAATATTCTATTATTTACTGAACCTATTTCACTTTTTCTATTTAATTAATACAATAGAAAGTTCTGTAAAAATGCTTTCGTCAGCGGTTTCCACGCTCTGAGTGAAAGGATAAAAAATTGCTGACCTAAACAAATTCTTCTTAAAGATCTCTATGATTCCCTTGCCTGTGGTGGACACGTGTAAGAAATCCCTAGCAGAATCTCATGGTATATAAGCACTGAGAAAATTATTTTCCTCTGTTTTACGCTTACCTCCTCTTGTATCGCTAGTGAGTGGATACTAGTCCGTCATCGCCTGTTATACATAAATTTTGCCACCGGAATGCAATACATGAGAACTTTAAAATTCAAAGTGTCATTTCTGTCTCTTCGACCACGACTCTGCTTCAAAAATTATATATATATATATATATATATATATATACATTGTGTGTCTGTGTGTTGATGCTCTACAGGCCAGACCATTCAACCTACAGCTACCAAATTTGGCACGTATATACATTGGAGACCGAGAATGTGCACCTGGGGGTTATTTTTTCGAATTTTTATTTAGAATTTTATTTATTTAAAAATTAAGCGAAATGTTGGCGTTTTTCTGCTATAACTTCCGAAAATACTACCGCACAAAAAAGATTTTTACATGAAGTTAAATACCAAATATTTATCCTTTAAATGATACCAATGTTTTAACCTTAAAATTAAATTTCTATTTTTAATGAATTTTTAAATAGATACTTTAACTATATTTTTCATCAATTTTTTTCGTACAAAATAAAAATAAAGTTTAAGCTGCACAAGCACATTTCGCATTCATGGGAATTAATTAGCTTTTTTCAAAGTGTTGCCATTACATTGATTAAAACTTCAACTAAAAATAAATTAAATCTTTTTGGAAAGGAAATCTGCAAAAATATAATTTTCGGCACGTCTCTGTAGGAAATAAAACAAATGTGAAATATTATTTTTTTAAAAGAATAAATTCAAGAAAAATTATTTTATGATCTTTTACACTCTCTATATTATTAATCCAATAAATCAGCTTTATTTTAAGGCAAGTTTTGTTTAATATGAACAGAATATCCATTCAAATCAGGGCAACACAGCTAATATGTAAACCTTTAGTAAGACACAGATAAGCTAAAATGGTCTAAATGGAAAATGATTATATTTTATGTAACTTGATTCAATAAATGCTCTAATAAATAACGAATTTTTGATTTTACATAAATCTTCTGCTGTGGAAATCACGATTAACAAAATGTTCTTGAAACATTAATATTTTAAATAAAAAGAGTTAATTTCCAATCAACTAAATCAATCACTTAAACTGACTGATTTATGAAAATTTGAATATCACTATTCAATAAAAAAAAGGACAATTTTAGATTTTCCATCGATCGTTTCAAAGAAAATACGCCAATCAGCGCGCAGGTTTCTCAAGATTAATTGGCCTAAGATTATGAAAATGTTGAGTTTTTCTAAATTTTTAACATTCAAAACTTTATAAATAAGTCTTAGTTGATCGTGGAAAATAGAAGCATTCATTCATTTATTTAAAATTTGGTGTATTCAGAATATTTCTCAGAATATGATACCTTACTGCATTAAATTTAGACTTCATAATTTTTGAAATATATTTAGAGGCCGGAACAAAATATTATTATCGATTTCATTTCAATCCTTTTGAAAGCAAAACCAAAAACTGAATTTTATGTTAAATCTGAGAAATTTTTGTTGAATTATTGTTGAGATATTACATAAATTATGAAAAATATTTTGTAGTTCACATAAGACTTAAATACCGAGCTATTCTGTTTGCAATACTCATATTCAATAATAATAATAGTAAATAACTAACAATAAAGATGATAAATAAAATAAAGCGCTTGGTTATATTAAAAAACATCTTTATATTAATTTCAATTTCATCATTTCTACTTTAAATTAAAGTTGAAGTTTTACCGGAAACGACAACAAATTAGCAATATATATATAGTAAATTGAATGAAACGATTTAAACAACAGTATAAGTTTGGTATGACTATCAAAATTGGAAGATTAAAAATTGTTTTGTTTGAGAATCTATTAAGAGACCAGTTACTTAGAATATTTAATTGATATTTGTAGCGAGCGGTAATACTGGCGAACCGGCTGGTCGCCAAAGGCGGCTAATATATAGACATATACAAACTACATTTAAATATTTGTGTAATAATTTATAATGAACACTAATAAATATTCATCGTGATTATCATCCATTCATGTTTGCATTTAATCGGATATCAAATAAAAACGTCAAAATAAGTTCGAGATTATTTTTATTGATTTTTTTTTTTAGAAAATCCTTAAAGAGAAGAGAACAATAGGCAAACAGACAAGAAAACAAAGCGGCGATAGAAAAGCTATTTTTTATCAAAAAATACACGATTCAAATACAAACGTGCAATATAATTCATAGTGAACATTATTGATAAAACCAATTACCTGCCAGTTATTTTAGGTCTTAATCTACTTATACCATTTCTTCATTTCGTAAATAAGTTTTCAGATTTGCCTATTACTTGTCACACGAAGTGAAGAAAAAGAAATCGCCATGATTTTTTTAAAAAAAATCCTTTTGCTGTTTTTTGACATTATTCAAATATTGCCGTCGCATACTCCGAGGGATATGCGTAATATGTATTTTAAACCGCAGTGCTAGTATCTTTGAAATTTGACACACTTATTTATCCTCAATAAAAATACTCTAATTTAAATATCTTCAGAAACTACTTATCAGTTGATCGTTGAATTGAATTAAATTTTTTTCCATACATGTGGCGCCTTCTAGTAGAGAATTTGAAAAAGAATTTAAGATCCCATACTATATATAATAATTATTTATATATTAAAAACTAAGAGGCTGAAAAGAATTAAAATAAAAATGTTATTCTTTGTTATGATGATAAAAGAATGTTTAAAAAGCTGTTCTTATGAAATATATACAGAATGAAAACAAAATGACTGGAGAAAAACAGCGGTCCCTCCTCAAGATTAATCATTTCAAAAACCAGAATACGATAAACAAGAGTTGGACGAAGAGGATAATAAAGGTCACGGTTTTTTTTCATGTGCTTCTTTGAATTTCTCTATCAAGCGATTAATTTCCTGAAAATGTACCGGGGCTATCCAACTATAGTCAATGTCTATGTTACTAAACACTATTAAATAGTGCAGCCAGCCTTGACAATATGCAATCACAACAGGCGAGTAGTCACAAAAAATGAATCTTTGTTTAATGTATTTGATGTAAAAAAAATGGAGCTGTTTTTGATCAAATATACTAACGCACAAAAAGTTGCCTTTTTCCCCCCCCCTTTTAAAATCAGTGAGATTGTCATTCCCTCAGCACTCTCAGTTTTTTTTTTTTTTTTTTTTCCTTCCCCTAAATCAATTGCGGAATTGGTATAGTGCACTGAGTGAGGCGGTACACTTTTAAAGAAAACGACAGTCTGCAACCACGAATACTTCTCTCCTCCCCACGCCCTCCTTCCATCTTCGGCCTTTGGATTTCCTTTCCCATGTTCTGTTGCAAAACTAATTTGATTTTATATTCCCGACCAATCCTTAAAGTTTGTAAGCGACTCCATGTATTTACTCAGGAATTGAAAAAATACATAC
>JAPMOR010101539.1:0-43355 GCA_026543865.1 Argiope aurantia
TTTAAATTTCAAGAGGCTGATTATAAATCAGCCTTATACAGCGAAGTGCAAGCGTTGATTTGAGCTCAATCGATTGGTGAATTGAGCTTGGAGTTTATTAGAAGCAGCATCGAGTCGTGTGGAGTAGCCAGTAGTCCAGTTGTGAGTCGGCAGTTGAATACAGCTAAAACGTGAAGACGGAGAATTTCAGGTATTTGGAGGAACCGTAGAGAATAGCTGCTTAGATTCCCTCTTCCTGTTGAGTTCTGTCTGGTCGCTTTGTGTTCTGCGTTTGTTGTTTTCTACCAAGTAATACTTGCAGGCTGCTATGTGTTATGTGTTGCTTGTATACGTCTCGCCTGTGTTTTGTCGTCTGTGTTAATAAACGTCGTCATTTGATATTGAGGCCTGTTGACTGTGTGTTACATACCCCTACTCTAAGCGACCCTGTCGTTGATTTTAGCCGAATTTTATCTGTCAGTATCATTATTCATTGGCATCTGTAGTTATTTCTAAGTTCTTTTAGAAAACTGCTTTGATGGTTTATTAGCCGTCAACAGGCCTCAAGTCATTTCACTCATTTTTGAAATAATAAAATTCTATTTGAAAAATTCCATGGCATTAAAGAGCTTGCATTATCTAGCAATATTGTAAATTGAACTTTTAAAAACATCCAAAAGATAAATTTTGAAATAATAGATTACATTTGCTGAAAAATGACTGAATACGCAATTTCAAATTAAAGATAAAATATTATATTAAAATTTTTTAAAGAAATTTTATTAAATTAAATGGTAAATGAATACATTATCAAATTAAATGGTAAATGAATACAGATTCATTCCTTATTCCCTCTAAATTATAAGAAAATTTTAAATCCCGTAGAAGGATTGAAAAGAGAGGTTAAGTGTTTCATAAAAAATGAAATACTTTTATAGTTAATTATAGTGATAAAGGGGGCCCACCTTAAACATCTGCCTAAGTCCCTTACTGTTTAGTTAGACCACTACTACATACAGTGATGTTGCACAAATATCAAATATATGTATTTACACAAATACCGCATTTATTTGAGCTACAAATTAGCCTTATATTGTTCTGAATTTGGTTTAAGCGTGATTTCAGCACGAAAAAATAAGTCTAGGGAAGATTGCTGTAAAATCTTGGTTTTGTGGTCAGAGCACTGCAAGTTCAAAACTTTTTCCTGCATTGAAAGTGAAGTCGGTATATGTAAATCTCAGTTCCCATCTAGAAACTGAAGAGACAAAAGAAGCGGATTAAGTTTCTTAGGGACTTCTAAAGTCCAAATTTTTTCAAAATTAATTAAGTTAGGTATTTCTAAAGTTCGAGGACCATCAAAAGTCTCCCACATATGTTCTTGTACATTCGCATTTGTCTTGTACATTGCATTTTAAAATAAAATATGATTATGCATATTTTTAATGATTAAACCAATGTTGTCCTTAATAATAATTGCATTTTATGAAATCCAGTATTTTTAATTTTTATATATAGCTTTATTTATTTATGTCGATTACAAAATGCTTTTTATTTAATAATTTATATTTAAAATCCGGGAGCATAAATATTTATAATGCCAATATAATGAATGCATCTTTTGAATATTTTTCCTCTGTCACATTTTCTAGAAGTCTTAACGATTTCATCTTCCATTTTTAATGGTTTAAATATTTTAGAGTATTAAATTTATGTGCTAAGATTAGAAGAATTATTTAGAAGTATTTAGAAAGTATTTAGAAGAATTTATGCAAACAATACTTTTAAATTATAAATGGGTGATCAATTTTAATAGTGCCAAAAAATTTTTCTATTATTTCATAATACTGCAAAGATGTGAAACCAAATTAATTTAATTAATAATTTACTGACAAAAATCCTAAAATTTATACTACTGAATAAATTTCTGATATTTTCAATAATTTATTATTGAAATGTATCCCTAATGAATTCATCGTGAGTAGAACCGAAACTTGTGAAAGTAATTTTCCCGAAACTTTCTAGCATACTCTTTAATAAAAGTGTTCCTACTCTTGCATAAAATTGTAGACCTCGAACAAGGGCGTATGCACCATGAATGAGCCCATATTTATTTTCAATATGTTTAATAATATAGTAAAGAAAAGCAGTGCTTGTGTATCATTATTAGCTGCTTGCTATTGGCGAACAATAGTTTTGACAATTAACCGCTGTATCAGAGAATCGAATATTCATTTTGGACGCCTATTTTCCGATTAACGCTAAAATTTGACATAGAACTATGAGATAATAACGCATATCAAAGCTCGTTTGTTTAATTAATTGCGTTTTTAAGTTATCGCGCTTACATGCATATAAAAATACGTTCATTCCTTTGAAGGATGTGGTTCAAACTTTTATTCAGATCTTCATTTCAGCTATTACAATCTTGAACAAAATTTCATTTACCTAATTCTATAAGTGTTCGATTTATCGCGTCTGTATGCATGCAAAATTAAAGACCGGCAGGCAGTCAACTCCTTGACGGATGTTGTTCCAAATTTGAAAAACATTTACACATTATATAGTAAATCTGTACCAAATTCTAACTATCTAGCTTTCTTTGCTTTGTAGTCGTCGTATCAACTCTGAATGTTTTTTTTTGTTTCAAAATTTAATAGACATCTACAAATTTGGTGTAAATATATATCAAATTCCATCCGTCTGACACAAAGCGTTTTGTGTTGTGGTGTTTGCAGACAAATAAACAGAACGGCAAATGGACAGACAGACATAATTCCAAAGATGTGTTTTTCTGGTGCAGAGATGTGTAAAACCTCGAGATTCGTCAAAATCTTAAGTTTGAATTTTCTGGAAAATGAAATATTTTCTCAATGCGTATGCGTACGAGGAAAAAAAAGTTTTTCAATATTAAGAAAAATATTTTTGTTTTTTACGAATTTTTCAAATAAAAAAATCTTTTTAAAAAAAAAAAAAAAAAAAAAAAAAAGAGTCAAACAACTTTATTCTATTATTGTTCAATTGTATAATCACAAAAAAGGTATCATTTGAAAGGAATTTTTTTTATTAAAAATTTCATAAGGAAGTGTCCATGATTTGAAATAGGAGCAAATTTCAAAATTGTTCACAGCTGTACTAATTTTTCTCATAAAATTTCAAAACTACATCAAAAGTTCTTCCCGGAAACCAAATTTGATAAGTCTAGGTCTATTTGTTTCGAACTAACAAAATTTTGACCTTATGTGGTGTTAAAATAAAATTTTAAACTTTTATTCATATCTTTAAAAATAATATAATTATTTACTTCATTTCTTTTTATTAAGAAAATATAAAATATTCTATATATTTTATACACACATATTTATTATTAAAATGGAATTTTTAATATGCGAAAAAATGTTTTAATTAGAGTTTACAGATTTTTAAATGACTACTCACTTAAATTTAACCACAAATCGAAAGAAACTTCATTTTATAGAGGAAAGCAAAATTGCAGCTCATTCCTAGAAATGATTTTCTTATTGCATTGAGTTATCAATTTTGCCTCTAAAACGATGCACTTAGGAAGCGCAATCACAAATTTCAAAGTATCTGCAACTTTTATTTGGCATTTGGATGTAGAAACAGTAAATTTCAGTTTATTTGAATATGAATTGAATGAACTTATATTATAATTTATATAATAATTATTATAAGATTTATATATAAATAGAGTTTTGTAAGAAATTATCTTGCTAAACAGAAATAACTTTGAAAAAAAAATTAACCAAAATCTCGAAAGAAATTCATTTTTAAGTTAATTTTTTTTAATTGATACAATGAAATTATGAATGACTTCTTTTATAAAATACTAGCCGCCTTTGGCGACCAGCCGGTTCGCCAGTATTACTGCTCGCTACAATTTTCAATTAAATATTTTAAGTAACTGGTCTCTTAAAGGATTCTCAAACAAAACATTTTTAATCTTCAAATTTTGATAGTCATACCAAACTTATATTGTTTAGATCGTTTCGTTCAATTTACTGTATATATTTTGCTAATTTGTTGCCATTTCCGGTAAAACTTCAACTTTAATTAAAAATGTAAATGACGAAATTGCAATTAATATTAAGATATTTTTTAATAAAACCAAGCGTTTTATTTTATTTATCATCTTTATTGTTATTTATTAATTATTATTATTATTGAATATGAGTATTGCAAACAGAATCGCTCGGTATTTAAGTCTTATGTTAACTACAAAATATTTTTCATAGTTTATGTAATATCTCAAACAATAATTCAACAAAAATTTCTGAGATTCAGTATAAAATTCAGTTTTTAGTTTTGCTTTCAAAAGGATTGAAATGAAATCAATAATAATATTTTGTTCCTGCTTATAAATATATTTCAAAAATTATGAAGTCTAAATTTAATGCAGTAAGGTATCATATTCTGATAAATATTCTGGACACACCAAATTTTAAATAAATGAATGAATGTTTCTATTTTCCACGATCAACTAAGACTTATTTATGAAGTTCTAAATGTTAAAAATTTAGAAAAACTCACCATTTTCATAATCTTAGGCCAATTAATCTTGAGAAACCTGCGCGCTTATTGGCGTATTTTCTTTGAAACGATCGATGGAAAATCTAAAATTATCCTTTTTTTATTGAATAGTGATATTCAAATCTTCATAAATCAGTCAGTTTAAGTGATTTGAAATTAACTCTTAAAAGTCAGTGATTTAGTTGATTGGAAATTAACTTTATGACCACCATAAAATCTGTGCTTTCTCTTGTGGTGTATGCATTCTCCTTAATATCCATTCGAATAAAACATCACATACAAAAGTACTACATAGAAGAAACACATCAAAAGTAAACATAACATTTCAATAGTTGCCAAAAACAAAAGAGAGAAAAATGCAATTAATAAGCAGACGATATTTAGAAAAGTACAGATATTTAGACTGGAAAATGAAATTATCTGAAATTAAAAACACGCGCAGACGATATTTACAAAAGTAAAAATATTCAAACCTGAAAAGGAAAATATATGAGTTATTCCATCAATAAATGCTATAAGTTTGTTTACATCTTCATTATTTTATGAGTCATTAAATATCAAAATGGATCCGGAACTGAATAAACACCCTGTATAGAGAGTGTAAAAGATCATAAAATAATTTTTCTTGAATTTGTTTTTTAGAAAAAATAATATTTCATATTTGTTTCATTTCCTACAGACACTTGCCGAAAATTATATTTTTGCAGATTTCATTTCCAAAAAGATTTAATTTATTTTCAGTTAGAGCTTTAATCAATGTGATGGCAACACTTTGAAAAAAGCTATTTTTTTCTCATGAATGCGAAACGTGCTTAATCCTCATTTTTATTTTTGACGAAAAAAATTATTGAAAAACATAGTTAAAATATTTATTTAAAAATTCATTAAAAATAGAAATTTAATTTTAAGATTAAAACAGTAGTATCATTTAAAAGATAAATTTTTTATCTTTAACTTCATGTAAAAATCTTTTTTGTGCGGTAATATTTTCGGCAGTTATAGCAGAAACACGTCAAAATTTCGCTTAATTTTTAAATAAATAAAATTCTAGTTAAAAATTCGAAAAAATAACCCCCAGGTGCACATTCCCGGCCTCCAAGGTATACACGTGCCAAATTTGGTAGCTGTAAGTTGTATGGTCTGTTCTGTAGAGCGCCAACACACACACACACACACATTGAGCTTTATTATAAGTATAGATATAGATTTACGTTCAATTCGCAATTTGTCGTAGAATTCTGTTTAAGCATATTTAAACTTTACTCTTACATCTTTTCATCCTTTTGAAAAGAATCATAAACTTGTAAGAACGAGTGCAAAAATTGCACATATATAATACTATAATTACATATTCTAATTCAATTTTTCGATTATTAAACTAGATACTTCTTAAAAACATCCTGTGTAATAATTGCTTTCATAATTGTATAAACATAATAATTATTAAACAAAGCTTTCAATACTCTCGAATATTTCTTTGCTGGAAAAAAATCAAACTTCTCCTAGATATTTTCACACTAATTATTTAATCATGCGCGAATAGCAACCGATTTTAACATGTAGACTGAAACTTTTAAGATGTTTTTAAAGTACCATAAAAATAAAAATAAAAAAATACTATTTCCGACTTCCAAAAAATATATAAATCTTACAGCTAAATATGAAAACAGCCCCTTGAAAGAAAATGTCAAGTATCCCTTAATATAATTATGGTCTAAACACACAACCTGGTGTAACTCATTTTTAGTTGATATCACCTCAGCTTTATGCCGAGTTAATGATATGTTTAAAGGAGCGCCTAGCCCCTAGGGTTGGGGCTTAATCTCCGGTGGATGAAAGGACTTGTCATAAACCTTGCGTTCAGTATTAGCCGTGATCTTCTTCGAAAAACTGAATTTAGATACTTTCATTGAGTGCAAATCACTTCTACTCAGTATGATAGAGACTGTGGGACCTGAATTGGGAACCCTGATTAAATTTAGCGGACAAGCATACTAGGTATGTTCATGAGACCGGGTGGCATATGAAAGGTGTGGAGGTGAGTAATAGTGGGCAGTAGTAACATGAATGATGGGAAGAAAGTTGAAAAGGAATAAAACTGAAAAAGGCTTTTGAGTTAAGGAGGTTTAAGTGGAAGGGATCATTTGGTGGTGGCATATGGGTAGTTGCATTTGCTGTTACAGTGGGCGAAATATGTTTGATGAGCAATTGCAGGATTGGAGTGATCTTTAATCTTTTGGAAGAAGCTCCTGGAAAGTTTAGTGATGAAATTTTCAATGGTTTCAATTTTAAGGTCATTATGGATGACATCATTGCGGGCATACCAAGGTGCATTTGTGATGATTCTTAGTATTTTATTTTGAAGTACTTGAATTTTATTTCTATGTGTTTTAGCTGCGAGTCCCCAAATTTGGGCTGCATACGTGAGGATGGGCCTGATAGTTTTGTACAATCGAACTTTATTATTGAGGGAAAGTGGGGTGTGGCGGCCAATAAGTGGGATGATTTCATGGACCCTTGCCCAGAATTTTTCGGAGTTATATTTAACGTGGTTTTAGAAGGTAAGCTTGGAGTCAAGGATGAGACCGAGGTATTTAACTTCATTGTCCCATGTTAAATCTTCATCGAAGAATGTGAGTTGTTAAAAAGATTTTTTGGGTTGGCCTTTGCGGAACAAGATGGCTTGGGTTTTTTTCAGTATTGATGGATACGCGCCAACGTGTGCACCACTCTTCAATTTTGAATAAAGCACCTTGGAGTTGCTTGATGACATATTTTGGAGAGGCACCTTGAATTAAGTCTTCAAAAAAGTCCAAGGAAGTCGCTTAAGTAGTATTAGCAGGAGATGAGGTGGGAGGTGCTTGATGAAGCTCAAGTTTCTGTTGGCTGTCAGGATGCGATAGGAGGTGCAACAAGGATTGAGAAAACGTTGCCAGGGCAATTGGTTAAAGATATGAAAAAATTAAAGTTGAATAAATAAAGGAGAAAAATAAAAAAGGGGAGTTAAAGCAGAATATTACGGGGCCTTTTAATACGTAAATTAGGAGTATATTTAGGAATAGCAAGAATTGCTTTATTATCGTGAGAATCAAGATTCTTAAAAAATTGTGTGGCAAGTTTTTTAATAAATTTCTTAAGCGGTGGATAATCAAGAGCTTTATACATGTTTGTGCTAGGCATGTACCAGTGACAATTGCAGAATCTTCTAATAAGATTGTTTTGTTGAATTTCAATAATTCTTAAGTTTAACTTGGCAGCGTATCCCCAAACCGGATATGAGTACGTAAGAACTGGACGCAAATAAGCAGTGTAAATAAGTATTTTGTTGTCGCTATTTAATTTAGCGTTTCGAGAAAGTAGGGGATAAAATTTACGAATTAGGTCTCGAAACTTGTTTTTAACATAAAGAAAGTGGGGTTTCCAAATAAGTTTATTGTCTAAAATAACGTCTAAATATTTACATTCCTTAGACCACGGGATAATTTGATTTTTAATTTTAACGGGGCGGAAATTGAAGCCTTGATTTTTGGTGAACATAATTGCTTCAGTCTTACTCGGATTGATTTCAACTTTCCATTTAGTGAACCAGTCTTCAAGGATTTTAAGATGTCTGGTAAGAGCTATTGAGATGAAATTTGGATTTTTATTTCTGGCTAGTTTTGCAGTGTCGTCGGCATACCTGCAAAGCATAGTATTAAATTGTTTTGAAATATCGTTAATGTAGATTGAAAAAAGGATAGGATCAATTTTGGAACCTTGGTTAACACCTGCTTTAATATGTTTGATGTCTAAAAGATTATTGTTAACGCAAACACAAAAGAATCTGTTGTTTAAATAGGAGATAATAATTTTGATAATGTAATGAGGGATATTATAAATAATAAGTTTGTAAATAAGGCCTTCTTGCCAAACTCTGTCAAAGGCTTTCTGAATATCTAGGAAAACAACGGCAGACGTTTGATTATTTGCAAAACCCTCTTTGGCATATTCGACTACCCTGACAAGTTGATGAGTCGTCTAGAGGTTATTGCTAAACCCAAATTGTTCTGGACAAAGGATGTTGTTGTCATACAGAAATTTGTTGAGTCTGTTTAAAATGATGTACTCAGCAATTTTACTAATGGAAGGAAGTAGCGAAATGGGTCTATAACTGATCGGTTCTGTGGGATCTTTGCACGGTTTGAGAATGGGAGCTACAACAGCTGTTTTCCATTTTGTAGGGAAGTGACCAATGGCCATGATGTAAAAAAAGATAAGTTGAAGCATAGAAATTAAATTTGAGGGGAGATTACGAATAACTTTGTTATTAATTCCATCTGAGCCAGGGACTTTGTTGATTTTAAGATTCTTAATGCAGTCATTAATTTCAGTGATAGATGGTGGAATAACATCATGAAAGTAATTAGGAAGAGTATTCTGAAAGTCTTTGACTGTGTTATTTACAAGCGTCTCTGTTTCATCATGTTTAAGATTATTTAATTGAAATTGGGTCTCAAGGCTGTTAGCCAAGTAGTTTGCTTTGTCAATGTTAGTATTAACAATTCTAGCTGGGCCTTTAAAGGCGGAAATTTTTTGCATTTTCTTTTTAAAACATGAGACAAAATTCCAGAAAGTGCCGTCATATGTGTTAGCATTAACAAGTTTATTAATAAATTCATTTTGCTTAGTTTTGTCGTTAAGTATTTGGGCAGTTTTGTTGGGCAGTTATTCATGATTCTCTTGAAGACTGGATTTCTAGTGTTTTGAAAGACTTTCTAGCGTAATTTCTTTCTTTACGGAGATAACGAATTTTTGGGTCTATATAATTTTGATTAAATTTCAGTGGTCTCGAGGCAGCAACTTTGGCATCAAAAATTATTTTTTTCAAAATAGTCAACAAGTTTGTCAAGTTGCTCAGGAGTTTGTGGATCCAAATTATGATCGAAATAAGCAGTAGACAGTATTTTTTTTAAAATTGGTCCAATTAGTGGTAACTTTTCTATTGCTGTCTGGCAGTGAGTATTTAAGAAAAAAGCTAAGAAGAACTGGGTTATGTGCTGAGCTGAGTTTGGGGATAGAAACAATTTCGAATGGGAAAAGAAAGTCTTTAACAATAACAAGATCTATTGTACTGACAGAATAAACACCATATCTAGTGGGGGAGCAAGGAGTTAAAATTACTAAACCTGCATGCAGTGCAAAAGAATATAATGAGTTACCACGTGCATTATTATTTTGACAACCCCAACTGATATGATGAGCGTTAAAATCGCCACAAATAAGTTGGTTAGAACTGATTTGTAGCAAGTTTTTAATGTCAAAAGTAAAGAGAGCATTATCAGAATTAAGGGGGATGTAAATAGAAGTAAGAGTAATTGGATCATTTTTAATATCTAGGGCAACCATCGTGGCTTCAACATAGAACAATGTAGGAAGAATGATCGGCTTTATGCCGGGTTTGCACTCTTTCGGCCCGTTATAAGACGGCAAGTAGGCAGCGCATGCGAAGACAAGCTGAAAAATGTTGTTCGGTTACAAGCCGCTGTATTGTATTTTTTCTTATTGCGCATGTATTTGCAAAATTTGGCGGGTTATTTTGGCGTGAAAAAATTGATCACTTATAGATTAATTCTAACATTTTTTGCTCTTTCTGATGCGAGGTTGTATTCTTTTTCCCATTTTAATTGCCATTTCTATTCTATAGTTTCCCAAATTTAGGTATGTGACCTTCTTTTTTATTCTACTAAGTTTATTTGTGTAAACATCCATACTTTTAATATGGTACGCAGAGAAAAAGAAAAATTGAGGGACTCCAAAATGGCAATTTATATCTAAGCATGGAAAGCCTGAATATGTCTTGTGAAATTGTGGCAAACATAAATCATTCCCTTTCTGCGCATACGTTGTCTACTTGTCGTCTTATAGCTGTCCGAGTGTAAACCCGGCATTATTTTATTATCTGATCAAACCAAATAAACATAACTCAAATCAGTTCAACAAATAACACATTTTTCTTTCGTCCCATTTCATTATTGAAATATTAACTACACTAAACAAAACCATAAAACAAGTGGTGCATTTTCTAATCCAATAGGACAGTTTCATTAGTATCAAAGCTCACCTTACTAGAATTAATTACAGATGGTGGGGCTGCGGCTCCAATGTTCTGTAACCCACTCACAACATCGCGGCATTATTTTAAGGATATGATCTTTTAGTATATGCTAATAGCTTTCAAATAATATTTTTAATTTTCATATATGATGATCGGTAACGGAAACAAAGTTAAATGGCTCTTTTTTTTTTTTTTTTTTTTCTCTGCGACTGTACATATTGGATATTAAGAAATTTGAGAATCATATTTTATACTAAAAGATGAGATATCTTAATTTCCTATTTTGAACTGTAGTTATTGCTGGACTTCAGCTGTAATTTTTTAAAAAGTTGAGACATTGAATTTTGATTTTTCTATCTAGACTTCGATGAGTGAATCTTCACTCTGCCAATTAGACGGCACACATTTTTAGAAATCAAAATGATTCATGTTTTAGAATCGCCTGCAACTGCAACTATGAACTCGGCGCTGACAGTAAATAAGAGTTTTAAATTAAAAACTAAATTAGTTCACCTTTGCTTTATTCTAAATTTGAATATGCAGCCTTTCAAATTTTAATAATTTTCAAATATATATTTTCATAGAAGATTTGTTTCAGCTAGACTGAATAATGCGCATTGTCTGATAAGCATCTTTTCGATTAGATATGATAACTAAATTTATTGAAACTTTTTTTCCACAAATTATAAAATTTTCTCATTGCGTAACATGTCAAAGGTAATATCGCACTGCTTTATTTTTTAAATTAAAATTTTGTTTCAATGAAAGAATTGCAGTTATTTCATTTCCTTCAAAATATTTGTTTAATTATAGAGGATTGTAAATTGTCTATCATTAGAAAAAAATTATTTAGTTCACATTGGAAACTTCATATATGTTACGTGCATATACAAGCTAATAAGTAAAACAATTGTCTAAAATTATTCAGCATACAAAATAGGTTATTAATTCAAAGTTTCGGTATATCGATTCACTTAATAAATCTATTTCACCTAAGCATTTCTCAGTACTTTCAATTTACCCACCCTTATTATTATTTTTTGTGGATGAAAAGAAAATTGCCATATATAATAAGCGGAAAAAAGAGGCATATTCAATAAAATCTGAATTGTATAGTATTTAATATTCAAGAACTTTTTTCTCCATAATTTTTTCTCATGTTAAAATTGATACAATACATTTTTTTTTAATTTAAAAATCCTTTTCAACTAAAGACTTATCGGCGTATTTTTCAGCTAATAGTTAATAAAATAACTGATTATATGGTTTCATGCATAAAAAATTTTTAATTCAGTTTTCAACTTGTTTTGTCATTTGTTCATCAGTTTCTTTTTATGCCTTTTCAGGCAGATTCATGGACAAGTAATTCAATATTCAAGTAGAGCTGATTTTCGCATGGCTCCTAATGTATATCGTCAAAAGGTTGGTGAAATATTTTAATATGTAAATATATTTATCTGGAAAAGAAACTCTCAAAACTGGTGTCTAATTTTTGTTCATTTTGTAAAGTACGAAATGAGCTACCATTAATAAAGTTTATACCAAAATTATTTAAAAAGAATTTTTTTTTTACTATGAATAAATTTACTTTCTAGATAAATATTTCATTAAAAAATAAGTAATCAAAAACAATGCATGTATTTTTTTCCCCCTATTTAGATTTAAAACACCTATAAAAATAGTTGATTGTAATCTCTTAAAGAAATGTTTTTCACATTATTATGTTAATTTTAAAAGATTTTCATTATTTTTGGAAATACAAGATTTTGAAAATAGAAACTGTTTTTCGTATATATTTCATAATAAATCTTAAAGTATGTGAATGTTTATAGTAAATACTTAGTATAGTTCTTAATAGCAATCTGTGAGTTTTTTTATGAAGCTTTTTTTTTTCAATATACATTTTGCTACTTTTTATATTATATTTGCTAGTCAGTTATTTATTTGAAATTTAAATTAATCCTTCATATAAAATAAGATTTTTGTGTTACTAAGAGATGCTATATTTAAAACAAATAGACATATGATATTTGAGATTATAAATTGCAATCTATAGATAGTAATTATGATTGCTGTTTGATACTTATTGTATTTAAGATAAACTGTTGTATTAAGAATTTCAATATAAAAATAGTTAAATTTAGCATTTTATTTATAAAAGTCTAATTAAAGCTTGGAAAGTTGTGTTTCTTGTTTTATTCCATTATTGATATTTAATTAATTAGAAAAGATGATTTATCTATGCCTCTAATATATTTATAGAAATCTTTTTAGTATGTTAAAATAATTGTTTATGAATAATTTTGATGAATATTTTCTTATCTCTAATAATAATAAAAGAATTTATGTGTTAGTATCTACCCTACCTAGCCACTTTGTTACAGAGTAGAAATGTGTACTATAGGCCATTTTTTTTTTTTGAAAAATTTTAATAAAAAGTAAGAAATTGGTGTTCTACTATCATAATTTCAAATACTGTGTATTTATTAATATTTTTGCTATTTTAAAAATTATAAGTATACTTTATCCATGTTCTAAAATCAGTTATTTTCTAATCATTTTAACTCCATCTTCACTTTAATTTCAGAGTTCTGCTTGCATTTATTTTCTTACAATGACTGATAAATACCAAACTAAAATGTGGTATCGGCAAATTCTTTTCTACAACTATATAAATTCAAAATATTTTCATACAGTCTCTTTCTCCTGTCTTCTACTTTCTTTTGCAGATTACAAGCCCCATCTGGCTTGATAATGGATAAAAACTGAAATTTTTCTGTAATATCATTAAGATAAAAAAAAATGTTAAAGAATGCTTCTCCTTAAATCAAAGAATATAATATTGCTAAATTTTCAACATAAGTTTTCATTATTGCTATGAAATTTAAGTCACTTGCATTGAAAGTTTCTATTATCTATGCAGTTTACATAAGGCATTTGAACTGACAATACTGCACAACATAACATGCAGTTAAAAGATAGATTACTTAGACAGTTACATTTTTAATCTTACTATGATATTAAAGGATTTGGTTCCATTAGGGATGCTCATGTACATTATAAATAGACCAAGTATTGGTTTCTTGGTGAACAGGTGTTGGTTTATAACTTGGCTCTTAAAAATATTTTATTAAAGGTATCAGGAATATCAAATTATGCATAAAATTGTTTGAGATTAAATACATATCCAGGAAATCTATCAGTTAGTCATCAAAGTTGCCTAGTATTTTATAAAAAATGAAAAATTATAATTTTTAAATGAAATCTTGAAAGTGTAATTTAAAAAAGATATTGATTTAAATGGCAGAAATATTCTAAATTCGAAAGTATGTCATTTGTTATGATAGTCTTGTTTTCTTTAATTTCTTTTCACATTGCATTTAATACATGTTGCATGTTAGCAGACTACTGTATTAATAGGAATTTTCTATAGTGTAATATTTACGAACTTTTTTAAAATAGCTGTAGTGTATGTTGGTGATATTTTGACATTATTTATATTTTATTTTTTTAGAAAATTTATACTGCTATAGTTCAAGATGTATTTAATGCTTCATCAACTATAAAAATCTTACGCCTTTATGTCAAAGAAGAGGGATTTTCTTTTAAAGCTGGGCAATGGTAATCTTCTTTTTTTATTTCGTTCTATTTGTTTGTGATTACATAATTATAAAATTTTTATCTTTTCTTTATTTAGGGTAGATTTTTATGTACCTGGTATTCAAGAAGTTACCGGTTATAGTATGACATCTCCACCAAATGAAGCAAAAGAAAAGGGTATCTTAGAATTAGCTGTAAAATATGGAAAATTCCCTCCCACACACTGGGTACACACTAGTGTAAGAAAAAATATTTTGATAAAGTTTTTTTTCCATATTTTACGTATAAATTTTTCTAATTAATTTAATTTTAGATTTATTGTAAAGCTTAGTAGGATTTAAAATTAAAAGGTACTTAAATAATCTAAACAAATAAAATTAAATCCTTTTGGAAAAGTTTTGCATTATTTGGAAGATTGTAGTTAGAAAGGATCTTAAGTCAGAGAATAGCTTGTTCTCTGAATGTTGAATTTTTATTAGATAGGTAGCTCAGTAAATAAATAGTTTGATTTATTTTATTAATGTATTATTTCCATTCTGTTAGTTTGCTTTTCTTCTGAATAGTGTAAATCAAAAGGCATGTTTATTCAATGTTCTATGCATGTGCATTATTATTTTATTTTTTGCATACAGCTTAGTTTCTGTTCCTTAAAAAAAGTGCATATTTGTAAAGGTATTATTTGTTGGATAATTTTTGACCTCTTTTAATACTTTCTCTTAAAAGAAACATTTCACAATCATAAATGGTACCCTGTCAGTTTAGTGAAATTCAATGTTTAAATGTATTATTCCTTGTTTGGAAACAGATTTGTGTTACTGATTTCCCATTTGCATTGAAACCTCTTTAATACATCATTCTTCATAAGATACATCATTTAGCTTTGTTTTTATAATTCATTCTAATTCATAAAAATAATCCATATGCACTGTAGGTATTCATTGACATATCACTTACTCCTCTATCATGTCATTCGTTCCATTGGAAATGTTTGAAAGCAAGCACTATTTTTTAGAGTTGCAATATGAATTTAATTGCATTTAAAATATGTCATTTGATAGTAAAATTGATCTAAAATATAATCATGTATAACAGTGAGGTCATATGGCATCTTATAGTACATTTTTTAAATGTGTATATCATTATTGTAGAACAGTTTTTTTTTTTATATAAAAACCTTAACTTATTAATTATTTCATAATATTGAAATATTTTTGATATTTTCTGGCAAGATAAAAATAATTATAATGAGCTAAAATTATTTTTAAATTTTAAACATAGACATAAATTTTATAAATTTAGTAGTTTATCACATTTTGAACCAATATTTGATTAGCATTTTTATTCTTATAATACTTTAGAGAAGTCTCTTGAATAATATATTTAGAATTTATGATTATATGAATATGGAATTAGCAGACAACTGCAATAGATTGAATTCTTCGATGGTTTCTAACTCAAATCTTACTGTGACTAAACACTAGCACCTTTTTATGCAGAAGCAAAACAGAGCTTTTAGTGTGCAGCAACCAAAAAGGGTATTAATTGCTAAGGTTCTCATGCTTCCTATTCCTGCTGATGTGCTTCATGACAATTTGAAAAAGTTGGGAATTAAATTTCATATTATGAAGCTAAATACCTTTTTAAGTCTGGGATCCTACATCTGAAATTAGTTATTCATCTGTTGTTAAACAGATTTCAGAAAATAATTCACAAAGATTTTGTGCTAATATTCCCTCAATTTCCGAGCCATGTTATATTGTTAAACTTATCCAGTTGGTTTCTCATGCTCAGAAATTAGTCCTATCTACTTCTACACTACTACAGAATGATAGTATGCATTAATATGTGAGGTAACCTTTCTGGACATCCAAAATTACTTCTCAAGATCTTGGTGGTTTATTAGCTGTTGAAAAAAATCAAACACCCCATTAGCTCTAAACTATTATCAATAATGAAATAAATGGCAAAAAATAATCCTAAGTTTCATATGAAATTAGATCTCAAGCCCTGTCTTATTACAGGATGATTATGCTAGTGCTTCTATAGAGGCAGCAAAAGAAAGAAAAGATCATCATATAAAATCCCTTTCTTCTAATTGTGAATCCATGTCAGTAGACCAAACAACCATTATCACTATTGAAAATGAGCTTGAATCAGAAGAAGCTATTGATTATGATTCATATAAGAATGTAGGGGGGGGGATGTACCAGTTTCTAATCAACAATAACAAAAAAACCTCGCTTTCTTAATCTACCTGCTCTGACAAAGCAACTTTAAAATAAAAGTTTAGGAAATGTTTATTTCAATGAATCAATTTTAAAACCTTTTTTTACAATAATATGTTAAGCATTCCTGTGAATGACATATACTTGAAAAAGCACCCTGTTAAAAAAAAATTAGTTTCTCTAGTTCAAATTATACAAGAGCAGATCTAGTTTCAAAACTTTTTATATTGCTTTGGATCTATTTATTTGTGCATTTATGAATTTTATATTTTTTGATATCTGTAGAAAATTTCAGCTTCAAAAGATTTGTGCATTAAAATATCTAATATCTTTGCTATATGAAACAGGCAGGATATTGTGAGGATACTAGCACCAACCACACAAACAGGCTCAAATATGATTTGTATTCCAAATGCTCTCTTGATTAGTGATTTTATTGTACAGTAATTTTATTGTATATTTTTATGCAGCACATATATTTTCAAGGAATCCACTATTAAAAATTGAGCACATCAAAACTGCTAATTTTCTTAATATGACTTTTTTTTAAAACCAGTAAAGACATTTGGTATTAAAAAAAATTAAGTATCTATTAAGTAAATATTTCCTTTCAGACTACAACATTTGTCTTTCTTTTGGGGGGGGGGATAACAAATGAATTACACTTGGAAAAAAGTCTGTTTGCATGTAATTTTTATAAAGCTAATTTTTGATATAATTAGAAAGAATTGAACCTCTCTTCAGAAAGGACCCTCTGTATGGAGTAAAGCAAATAGTAGTACTTGTGTCTTGAACTTCTAGTAATTTCAGGGAACATCATTTATTGAATGTGGGGCAATATATACCAGCAGAATAATTCTAATGTGTCTTTACCTGATATGACGACATATATTGGGAAACAACTTTGCCATATCATTAGCTTTATTCTGAATGTTTCCATTTAAATGCCTCTTTCAAATTAAACTGTTGGCTGAATTGGCCACCATTGATGGCTTCATCAAATAATGCTTCCTTATCTGCATTTGGATTTTTTGTTGTTGATTTACCATGTTCTCTGGCATCATATTGAAATAATTTTTAAATCTCTAAAACTACTTTTTGCTTGTATTTGATGGGTTTTGTTTATTATTGTCCTTTTAATTTTTTTAGTGTACATCTGGTGCAGAAGTTCAAATTAGAGTGGGTGGTGACTTTTATTATGACCCACTGGCAAATCAGCAAGAAGCTGAAGCAAACCTTCTACTTGTTGGTGGAGGTGTGGGTATAAATCCTCTAGTGTCTATATTATGTGAATATAGAGATCTGTTGCTAGCAAAACAATTTCGGCCTGAAACAATAGTTCAGCCTGGAAAAGTCCATTTATTATACAGTGCTAGAACTGAAAGTGAACTTGTTTTTAGGGTAAGAAGGAATTTTTCCCTAATGCAATTAGTGTAGAATGTTATATAAATAGATTTTACTTTTATTGCTTTTATTAATTAAAAATGTTTTGTGTTACATCAAAATCCATATAATACAAGGAAAATCACATTTTCATGTAACATACTAAGATGAAAGTTAAATTATGTATATATATATTAAATTTTATTTATAGGACCTCATATGTATATTTAACGTTCATTTGAATGTTTATTTTGGGAGTTTGGAATGAGAGGAATTTATGTATAGCATTGCATAAATTGGAACATGGGAATATTTATGATTATTCAAACAACAAAATAGTCACTTAAATCAATATGAAATTCATTGAAATGTATAATTAATAAAATCATTGCATTTGAAATTTTCTTTTATCAGTATAATACATGGGTATAATTTATATAATTTAAAAATATGTAGACTTTAATTGCTTCTGCCTATAATTGTTTAGCACTAAATTATTGATGATATGCTAGTATTATTTTTAACATTAATACTGTTAAAATATATATATAGAATTTTTGTTTTATTTTCTGTATTTTTATGTATTATTTTGTTTATTTTTTTAAAATTATTTTCACAAAATTTCTATAAGTGTTTGAAATGTTATGAAATGCATTTCAAATATCAATTATATATAGTACAGAACTAAATCTTATTTAATTATTGTCAGTAGTAACATTTAAATGTAAAAAAACTGCCATGGAAAGGATTTCGACTATTTTATTAAAAAATTTTATAGCTGCACTTAATTCAACACTTCACTTGGTTAATTAGTTACAAATTAACACTACAAAACACTTGGTTAATTAACACTACAAAACATTAGAAATACTCTAAAAAGAGCTGGCCATATCAGTCAAAGAAAAGAAGATGTAAAAATCAAAATGTTGAAAGTAGGCATCGAACAAAAGGTTTAAATGAGCCCGAGAATAAACTTAAATGCCACCAGATAGGTAATCACTATGATTGCCTATAGAAATAGATGTTTATATCTTCTTAAACTATTATCTTAAAAAATGATTTTTGTATTATTTTAATACTCAAAATATTATCTTTTTAATTATACCCATTTCTGTGCCTTCTTCAGTCCATTAGAATGAAACTCAAATTCATCTATCAAAACATTCAATTGTGTGCTTTGGCCAACATTAAAAAATTGATTTAAAAAATGATTGCTGGTTTTAATATTATCTGAAATAGAAATTTTCACTTTTATTTTTAATTTATACCATATACACTTTTTGATTTGCAAATGCAATAATTTGTTGTAAATTGATTCAGTTAAATTCATATTCTTCAGTCATGTCAAATAGCAATATAAAATTTAAATAAAATTCTTTTTTAATAATCCAATAGCCTAAAAAAGTCAATAATCTTAGCAAGCAAGTTTGTCCCCAAAGGTGTGGCTAGTTACTTTATCTATATACTTATTAAGGAGCACAGTATATCCTATATATTTACATGTGTTGGTTAACTATAACCACTTCTATAAAATAATTTTTGTGTATTGAAATATTATTTTGAATTTTAAATAAATTTTCTTAAATTATTATATCAAGCATTTTTGTATTTCAATTTTTTAATGTTAATAATCAAATTCTATATGAAACTGTTATACAACCATATTGAACATTTTTGTTGAATCTCTCGTATTTCATTAGATCACTGCATTTGCTGTTTTGGTGGTTTTATGCCAATTGTAGTGTTGCCCTTGTAATTCTAACCACAAGTAAAAAATACGAGATCTGTATCGAAACAGTTTTGTGTACCTTCAAAAGGATATATTAATCTAATTAAATATATAAAATTTTTCAAAATTATTTGATAAATTTTAACTTTATTAATCATACATATTTTGTATATAATGACATTGGCTCACAATATGATTATGACTATATGATGGAGGAAATTCAGAATTAATGATGAATATATCCTATTTGCAATTTTTTTAGGATACTTTCACTGAAATGGAAAGAGAACACCCAACTTTGACTTGCCAGTATTTTGTAACAAGACATCCTCTTGAACCTGTATCAAGTCCAGGTATTCATTGTGAGTCTTATTTTACACCATTTCTTAAATGCTTTCACTAATGAAATCTCAATGAATATAATTTTTAAATCAGAAATGCTTCATGCATAAGGACTGTAGCATTCCAAACATTTTTTACTGTAAAAATTGAATCACATTTATTTAGCATTGTGTATAATGTCTAAATTTGTCAGCAGTCTATTCTTTTGATACTTTCATCTTCAACCAAAAATGGAGAATCAAAGTTATTTGACAAGCTCAACATTTCATTATTTTCTGAGTACTCTGATTTCCATTTGTCCAATAATTTTTTTGTGAGATGTAATATGGAAATAATAGAAAATGAATAAATATTTAATTTTAAAAATCATAGATTTTTTATTTTACATTTAGAATGATCTTTATTTACAATGTTCAAAAATCCAACTGAAAGTGCTCCCTAAATTATTATAATTTCCAAATATTCAACCTTTAGATTTTGAATTTATCTAGAAGTTGTCCATATTTTAAAGCTTTTTGGTACTGCATTCCACTTTTGATTAATGTTAACTATTGAATATGGTCTTATTTTATCAATACCACTGCAGTAAACAAAGCAAATAATTGCTGCAAATGTTTATATTATATTTAATTTAAAGTTAGTTTTTAATGTTCATATGCAATGTTTTATTATATTTATTGATAGAAAACTTGTGTGCTTAAATTTTTCAGATTCTCGTATAGAAGAACATAATGTTGCAGATTCAGTTAAAACATTAGGGAAGAAGACATTGTGTTATGTCTGTGGACCATCTACTATGACAGATGATGTAGCCAATTGGCTCCTTAAATTAGGCATTGAAAAAGAGTATATCCGCTATGAAAAATGGTGGTGACATCTATTTATGTTGTAAAAATTATTTTATTTGCCAGAGATATGTATAACTTTATAAAGTTTGTATAATAAATTTTATGTATTAAAAAATGAAAAGATTGCTAGTAAACCTTCAAACTTTTTTCACTATTTATTGATAACTCAATTAGAAATTACATTTTAAGTAAATATATTCTGTACAAAATATAAAACAGAGAAAGAAATCCATTTGTTATTAAATACCTTATTGAATTTCATTCATCAAAAAATTAATTAAAAACATTTTTAACAAAGACAAATATAAAATAATATTCATTTTATTAAAACATTGAGACTCTTAAATACATGAAGTGATTACAAGCAATACTGATTTCATGATACTTGTATTTTTTTAATTAATTTCATATAAATTACAATCTAAATTGTTTTATTTTAAACTTTATTAACTCAAATATATAATAAATATTTAAAATATTAAAATTGCATTTGTTGTTGTGAAATCAATGATAACTTATGTAACTACCAGTTTCTATTAAAGCTTGGGACTAACCAATGACTGGTAATTACATCTGATTTTTTTAAATCAGAATGCTATATTCTAAAAATAATTAATGCTACTGAAAAGAAATATATATAATTTTTTTTGCCATGCATTTAAATAAAGTTACTTTTTAAAAAATTTATAATCTGAAGAATCTTAAAGTGCACTTGAACCTTTTATTTTCTGAACGATTTATATCAACACATTTAATGCATGGTTGTTTAAAAATTGAACTCCATGCATGAAATACTTTGATATATGTGTTTCAGAAAGTTAACAGCCATGCTTGAAAGAAATAGCAATAGGGAGCATAGTAACATTAAAAGTTAAATAAGCTATTGTAATTTTAGATTTTTTTTTTCACACATGCATTATATAAAGATATTTAATACTTATTTGTATTACTGAATGAACAATTTTTGTTCGAAAATTACAAGTGGGAATTCTTTTTTTCCCCCACTGTAATCATCTGATAATGCAAGTATAAAAAATATTGATTAAAATAAATGCATAAGAATTAAGTGTAGAGCTTTTGAATCAACTTGAATGTATGCATATTTCGCATTTCCTTAAGCTTTATTTTTTAAAAAAATATTTCCTGATTTGTTTTGTCAAAAGTAATATGAATGCAAATTACAATAATTCTATTAGAAGGTTTGATCTGTTTAGTAATTAAATTGACAATCTATTCTGTAATATTTAAAATAATCTACAGTCTATGCATAAAGATGAATCTTTTTTGTTGTTGTTGTTGGTTATTAATTATAAAGCAAGAACATCTTTTCCACAGGAAATACTTTAAAATGGAAGCAAACTGATAATAAATGAATATTTAATAAAAACTGTGAAATTATTATTGCAATGCAAAAAAAAAAAATGATTTGGTGAATGGAACTTTGAATGTTTATGAACTTTCTACATGGTAAATTTGATATTGGATTAATTGTGACTATGTTGCTGCGTTATGGATGCAAATTTAGATGCCATTCCAATTCTGAATTGAAATTAGAAGATGCATCCTCAAATAATACAGTATAGATACAGAATGCTTATAAACTAATTTTTATTGTAGAAAACCTATACTAATAACAAATACATTGAAAGAAGATCAACTTAATTTATTACTGTAAAAATAAAATGTTTTTTACAAATCATTATTTCTGAGGATTATATAATAAAATTATCCAATACAAACTTGAAGCTACATTTAATGTGATAAGATTTGCCATTTTTATTGGGGGGGGGGGATTTATAATTTTTTTGTATTCTTCCAACAGTCCACCTTTTGTAATCAGATGCTCAATTTTATAATTTTAACTTCTAAATTTGATTGAAATAAATTCAATATTAGTTTAATGCAGTTCCCTATTTTCTTTATGCAGTATGGAAAACTAAATAACGGAAAAGCAACTTCATTACAAAACAATCACAGCAAAATATTTCAATACGTTTATTACCACTGAAAGTAATAAATGTCCAATTAATATGCAAAATAGTGAAGGATAGTTTGAGATACTAAACTACATGCATATTACATAAAATCATTTGTTCATTTTGTTTACAAAATTCAGAATAGAATTGCTTTGCATTTTATTTATAAAAATGTTAAAATAATTGTAAATGAAAAACAAAATATTACATTTAATAAATACAGTACAGTCTCATTACTCAACATCACATTTCCACTAATATTGAATTTGAATTAATTAAAAGTCAAATAAAGAAAGTGTGTTCTACATTTTTATAGGTGATTTTCCATTAGTCAATAATCAAAATTAAGTCAGCCGAAAAAGATTTAAAGCCAATTAGACTGTAGAGGTAATAAATGCCATTGTTAATCTTCCTGTTTTTGCAAATCCTTTTATATTTTAATTAGGATTTATATATATACACACATCAATTTTATTATTCAACTAATAGGAAACAAATGCTTTAATAAGCATGTTAGAAGAACAACCAAATGAAGTCATTAAAAAGGCTAAAACACAAAATACTATTGAAACAGCTATGAAATTGAATGAACTAAAGAAAGTCTCATGCTGATTTTCTTATGCTTAGATGATTAATTTGTTAGTTATACAAATTCCTTTATTTTATCTTGAAATAAATATATTACATAACATGCTACATTTAATACAAAGTTCATTACACAAAATATTTGCAACTCTTTTCATTCTCTATCACTTAATATTGATATTCACATTATATTTATGTTGGATAATTAAGACTCTACTGTAAATAAGAAAACAAACACTTTAAACTGAAAAGCACTTTATAAAAAATTCTACAGAATTTAAGTGCCATGATCTCAAATAATATTTTTAATTAAAAAAAACTATAAATAAAACCGCAGTCAATTTTAAATTAATGAAAATTCTACTACAAATAGGGGGGAAATAATGAGTCACATCTACAAAAATATATATTTTTACAGAATAATCGTTAGGAAACTTGCTTTGTGAAATACTACAAAACTTGCTCGGTAATATTACAAATACCTAAAGTATTTGTAATACTACTTGAAAATATTTAATAAAAAATTATTGCTTATTTGTATAAACAATTTTTGAAATTGCCTTAATACCATTTAATTTATAAAAAGTATGGAAACTTTTTAATGAAATGTTTCTAGAAATGGAATTTTTATATTCTATTGTTAAAAATTAAATCCTAAAAATTTAAAAATAGGTTCTGGCTAGTAATGATATCTAAAATTTTCAGTTCAAAATTAATTAGAATCAAATCCATTAATTTTGATCAAAAAATTAATAATGAATGAAAATCCTGAGAAATGGACGGTCAGCCACTTCAAAAATTTTAATACAGCTAGAAAATCTAAAATGCAAACATTTTGTGCACAGTTGAAAAACAAGTTGAAGTAAGTAAATGTATTACAAATCAGCTGAACAATATTTATTTGTACATTATCCAATTCTTGTACTCTTTTCATAAGGTCTGAGATACTATGATGTAAATTCTAGCCTACACATATATAAACTTTAAGTTGATATAATTTCTACAATATTAATTGTTTTACATAAAAATTTATAATTTAATGCAATTTTATACAAAATGTAAAACAGTTTCATTTCATAAAAGAAATATTTTTTAAAGTACTGAAGTTTAATCATAAAAAGCTAAGCTGACAATACATTATATAATGGATGTATAAAAATGTTATGCATCCATTATATATTAATTAGTCAATTATTAGGAATCTATATATTCAACAATTGAGTAAATTTGATATTGTACACAACCACAAAAAATTGAATTTCTTTCATAATAAAATTAAATAATTAAAACTATTAGCACTACGATATATACATATATAAACCAATGTTAAACTCCATATATAATGAAATAAAACAATTATTAACACTTATTTCAGATTTTATAATCAAAATGTCTTCTGTAATAAATATAGCAATTGAATTTCTTACAGAATTACAGACTGAACCCAGTTAGTTTTATTGCAGATGAATATAATTAATACAACCACCAAGTAATTGGACCTACACTTTTTAAATGTATTCTTATAACTATTAAATTGTACATCTGCGTTTACAAGTGCAGCAAACCTTAATGGTGTTTCCCCACACAGAAAGAAGAGACTTTTCCTATATATATATATATATATTTTTTTTTAAAGTCAATATTGTACCAAAATTTTACTATCTATTTCAATGAAAATATTTATATAACATTTTAGTAATAATGCTGATTTGAATACAATTATTTTGGATAAGATGCTTAATCCCATTATTTATTATAATAAATATAAAGTCAAATTACTTCAGCATTCTATATCAATTTAAAATAGGAACATAAGATAAATCTACAGTTGTATACTAATGGGAAATTCTCCAGGTTCAATTTTTTTATTCTAATGAATTTAGTCCAGTCAATGATACAAATCACAAGCACAAGAATTATAATACAATTCCTTAATTCTTAATAGTAAAATCACTATTTTGATTAAAAAGTTGTCTTGAACATGAATTAAAAATGGAAAATATGAAATTTACAACAGAATATTAAAACTATATAAAGTCGAAATTGATGAAAATTATTACTGATGGGACATAAAGTTTCAAGGGGGGGGGGTGTTTTTAATAAAAGTGAATATTTTTTCTCACTTCACAAAATCGTATAGATTTTTGTTTTTTAATCAAGATAATTTAATAAATTTTCTGCAAATATAAAGCCACTTACAAAAAACCACATAAATTGAAAATTTATATATACAAGTCTACAAAAGTACTGCTACTCTAGAAACTATTAACAATGATCACAGACTACATAACTCACCTATTATAAAAGCCCTGATATTTTAGAGTGCTAAATTTAATTTAAGTATTGTTCATACTTGCTTAAAAGCAATTGCATTGTATAGACACAGCATATCTAATTTAGCTTTTTTAAGCAACAACTGTAAACTGCTTAGAGCAGAAACAATATACCTTGGGTCAATGAACTTTAACACACATTTTTGACATTATATGTCACAATTAAAGTCACACATTTAGGAATGTTTTTTTCTTTTCTTTGCATTGTTAAAAATTTAAGTGCTAATGAATAAATATGACTTATCACACTTTCTTCTGAAGAAAGTTCATGAACAAAACAAAACAATTTACTTAATTCATATATAAAAATATGATTTTGTCATGAAAGTTGTACTATAATTTTTTTTTTTTTTACATGGAAGTCTTTTGGAAATTAGTACACAGTTTATCATTCATTCTGCTGGCTTCCATTAGATAGAGAAAATATTATATTTCCCAATAATAAACATTAATTTTGATTTTAAAAAATAAAGTTACTAAAACTCTAACTTAACATATGTAGAATCTTATTTTTAAACAAAACAGCAATTCAAAGTAAATTCATTTCAACCTATTAAATAAATTTTGAAAAAACATAAAATCAGAAGCACAAATATTATGTGCTTTAATGAAATTGATAAGTCATATATGTTTATAAAAGATTAACAGTTTTATAAAAATCACATACAGTGCATAACAACAATTTTGTTATTGTCTATGATAAATGATTATTATGCATCAACTAATTGCTGTTTGTTTTGTTTTGTTTTGTTCACTAGATAGTATTGAACATTATGAGATGTATTGCAGATATTAAGATGTACAGACCTTACAGCTCAATGGATAAATCCATGTGGCACATGATATGTCGTCTCAAACTACTACGCTGAGAAAATGTTTTGCCACATTTTGTACATTTATGGGGTCTTTCTCCAGTATGAGTGACCAGATGAATTTGCAGATGACTGGAGTTATTGGTTGAGTAAGGACAGAGACTGCAGCGATGGCGTTTTGCAGGTGCACTTCTCCATCGGAGTATATTATTGCGATTTCTTGACTTCATATCAAATGAGGAGAACAGATTTTGATACTGATACAATTGCACTCCGCCTAATAAGACTGAAAAGATATTTATTTCATGCACATTTGAAATACAAACAATTTTTAATGAAAATTTTAAGACAAAACCTTATTTTAATTTTCAACTATATACACAATAATTATTGTATTATTTTATTCTCTAAAAATAGATAACTAAATCCTATTTGTTAAATACTTAATAAAGCATAAATGTAATTAAAGCATACAGGTATTTAAAATCTATTATACTTATTTATAGATAATAATACAATTATAATACAAAGATAAATCATAAGTAATTTTAAATGTTATTTTATTATAGTTATTTTAAATTTTTAAGAATATAGGTATATTTAATAGTAATAAAATGCATACATGCTATCGTCTTTAATCAATTAGTATAAAATAAATACATTTAATATTTCAGCTATAAAATTTTTATTATTATAACATGGTTCTAAAGTTAACAATGGAATATAATTATTCTATTTCTATTGCTAACATTAAAGTATCTAATCGAATGAATATTCTAAGTTAAACATTATTTCAGAACTTTGACACAGACAATCAGTTGCAAATTGTTATTATTATTTTTAATTTGCAAAACATAAGTACTATTAGTGAAAATGTCATAAAAATAGAAGAACATGTAAATAAAGGATCAACAATTAAAAATATTCATAACTGAAAAACAAAACATATAAAATATTCAAGATTTGGAAAAAAACATAATATACATATAAATGTCATAAAATCCATTTTGTATACATCTACAAATTTTGTCAAATAGATAAATAATTGGTTATAATTTAAAAAAAAAAAAAACTCTACTTCCTTCAGCTGGAAACTATGAATTAATAAAAATAGAAAACATTACAAGTAAACACAATGTATATTTCTGTAGTCACGCTATTAATTTTTGATGTGTCATTAAATGCCTAACCATTGTTGTTCTCTGAGCAAATCCTTTGGAACAAACAGTACATTTAAATGGCTTTTCACCAGTATGAGTGTTCATATGCACTTTTAAATTAGTAGCATATATAGAAGTATATGGACAAAATGGACAATAATGAACTTTCCCAGATTTATTTTTTGATTCAAAGAGGCTAAAAGAATGCACTGAAGAATGTTGCTTCTCGTAAAACCTGTTTAAATAAGCTGAAAAGGAAAAAAAAAAGTATTAAATTAAAATTTTGAAAATAGAATAATGATAGTAACATTTTTAAAACAAACACACGAAAAGAGCAGAGAAGATAACTAATATATAGAATTCCAGTATATATTGAGGTTGACTGATGATAATTATACACACTGCAACAAATCTATGCAGTAATAAAGGGTAAACACATATAATAAGACACTATCCAAAATTTTAAAGATATTCAATTGAATGAATACATATAGAATAAATGACCTTAAAAAATTATAAAAAGGACATAAATAGTGCTCAACCAAGACAAGTGAATTTATTTCTTCAGTTACAAATAACAGATAACAAATTTCTTTAGTTGTAAACAAAAGCTCAATTTCATGAAATATTTTAAATATGTTACAAAAGATCAATATTTTAAAATATGTCATGATAATGGAAACATATTGGTTAGATCTATATACAAATAAAAAACTGTAACATAATAAAAACAACTGGTAAAATTTGAAAAGTACAAAAAGTTATTTATTTCAATTGCAATGAATAAATCAGAATAAACTTCAGAACATTACTTTCACGAATGAATATTATTTTACATTATGCATTCATGTAATAATTCAATTAAATTTTTAAAGTATATTTATAATAATTTGAAGTTTATTCAATTTCACAGAATATAGTGCATTACCACACTTTCTAAACTCTTTAAAAGAAATGAAAGGGAATAAGAAGTCCCCTCCTTAACATAAATATCTTATTTTACAGTATCTAAATCAAACTTCCTCTCAATGCATACTCTAAACATAAACATAATCATAAAGAAAGTTGCCTTATATTTATAAAAGATAATCTTGACACACAATATATTTTTTATGCTGTTCATTTATGTAACAAATGCATAGACAGAAAAAAAATATATATTTTAAGAATTATTTAAAGCATAAAATGCTAAGAATTACTTTATAGACCATGTAAAAAAATTTAGCTAGCATTGAAATAAATTTATATTAAGTGAAATGAGAGGGAAAGGGAGAGAAATGCATTGGATTTCTGAATTAATTATTTTGATAATTTATTATTATTATTAATTATTAAAATTATCAGCCACAATTTAAGTAAATTATTACACATTAAAAGATTGAAATGTTTCATATAAATAGAGCTTACAATTTATTCATATTTCCAATAATGTTTATAAGTTATGTCAAAACACTCTAAATGATTTTAAATTCTTAAATAGGAAAGATATAGTAGGTTGTTGAAGGTGTATCACAATTTTTGAATGTTTTCAAACTTATGGTGCCATTTTACATCTCCGACATAATCTTGTTTTTATATGAAATATACTTTTATTCAAGACAAAAATCCATGAAATCATAAAATTTAGATAGAACAATACAGACATTGGTAATAAAGGTAGAAAAAAAAAGTGCTATATACTGGGAGGGGAGGGGGGGGTAGCAAAAATAAATTTAAAAGGAGAAAGTTTTTCTAAAGTATGAACCTTAATTATAAAAGAAAGTCCAGCAATTCAAAAATCTTTTGTAAAGTCAATAGACTATTTGATTTTATTTGTAAATAATATAATAAATAGTGATTTAAATGTATGTAGTCTATCATTTAAACATATGGCCACACAATGATCTGAATAGAGATTTCTGTATGAGTATGAGATGGAGAATGGATACATTTAAATGACTGCATAAGAAATTGTCTTTCATTCAAATGAAAGAAAAATGCTTGATAACTCAGTTTAAAGGAACTTTTAGTTGTAAGAGTTGACAGCATTATATCAAAGTAATAATTTTTTGCCAATATTTAAGGAAGTAACATCTCATACCATTTAAGCACAACAATTTCATTAATTCTCAAAAATGTGAAACAATAAACTCTCTTCAATGAAACAAGAATTATTCCAGTGCCATTTTACTCAAATTCCTATTAAATCATATAATATACCATCCAAAGGATTTTGTATCTTTGAATGGTTAAGAAAAGCACTGAATAACTGTGCAACAAAAATCAATAATGAAGTATGAAAAATTTTGGAACAAAAATTGACAAACTATATGTAATTTATAAAAAAAAAAAAAAAAAAAAAAAAAAAAACATTATTATCATCAAAATTAGGGTATAGAATGATAGTTATGCGTAAATGTAAACAAATAAAGCATTTAACATTTGTTTATGATTCTATGTTTTACATAGAATCCAGATATATATTAAATAAAAACCATTCAAATAGCCTCTACATGTGTGAATAACCTCTGTTGCACGTAAAAAATTACAAAATGCTTAAATTTCTAAATTCATTTTTTATAAATAATTTAATATTGAAAAACATTATATGCAATTTAAATGAATTTTTGTCCCTTAAAAAGCTGAAAGATTTTATATAAATACAACTCATGATTTCATGTTTAAGTTATTAGAATAAACCATAAATTATTGTATTATAAACCAAGACTGTCCTTTATAAAAAAAGGTCTGATGATTGAATACAGAGTCTTGCATATTGCAAACAATAACTGAAAAACATTTGTAAGTTTTAAAAAATAAATAGTTATAAAATTATTTCATGTTGTTAAATGGGATATTATATGTCGTTGAAGATTTCCCTTTTGAGTAAAACCCTTGCCACAATGAGGACATACAAAAGGTCGAATACCAGAATGAGTTAACATATGTGCTTGTAGATGACCAATATTATTTGTAGAATACTGACATATAGCACACTGATGTCGTTTTAATCTACCAGTTGTTTTTGAGCAACCTTCTTTCTGTTCTAGTTGATTATAAAAGGAGAACTTGTCATGCCCATCAGCTCTTCGGTGTACTAAAAAAATATACATATTTAAGCACAATCATTTAGTGAAAAAGGTTATTCTCAGATAAATCACCATCAAATTTATTAGACAAAAGAAGAAAAAAAATACTTATTTAAACACAAATTTCTTTCACATTTTAAACAATAGTAATGAGATTCTTCAGAATTATTTTAAATGGCAAGCAATATTAATTTAACATTAAATATAATAAGCTTCATAACAAAAATTACAAACATCAATAACCTTTTTTCCCCCTAACAGTAACAAATTAAGTTTTTACAATCAATGGCAATTATAATGATTTAATTAACAAAAACTAAGCTCAGATCTAATCTTATTTCCTAATAATTGCTTTTATACATTAATTATTTTATATTTGTAAAAAAAATTTCTCAGTCTATTCTAGATGGCAATTCTGAATCTATTCGCACCCTAATGTAATTAAATCACACATATTCAAGCTAGACCATTTACTTCATAATCCAAGTAATAATAATAATGGGTTTTTTTTTTCGAATATATTTCTCTTGCATCTAAGATGAAATCTCAATTTATTTTGCAGAAATCAAGTGCATGAATTACAAATTTTGTCATGTTTATTAGCTAGTGAGATTAATTGCTAACTAGTTAAGTAAAAAATTCTAAGTGTCATCAAAATATACATTTAAAATATGATCTATGAAATTTAAATCCAGACTCACTTGTGGATTGCAAAATAATGTGTATAATCGTGCAAGAAAACTGGACAAAACGTTCTGACTTCTCACTTAAAAAACATTTATTTATATATTAAAAATTTAAAAATTTTTTTTATCATCCTTAATGCTAAGGTTGTCTATAGAAAATACATTTAATATATGAGGTAATGGATTTATCTAAGATAAGATCTATGTAAAAAAAAACATTAATTTTTTTTCTTTACAAATAAAATAAGCATCATTTTATTATTTAAAAAAAAATGTTTATTTCTATTTTGTCATTCTGCTTCAGTAGCCTTTTAAAAAAGATTTTTAAAAAGTAAAAATAGTATGTAAAATTATAATATTTATAAAAATAAGTAAAATGGAATTAAAAAGCTACTGTATAACAAAATAAATTTATGGTAATTCACAGTCAATAAAATACAAAGCATAAATGTAGAATTAATCACAATTCATGTAGATGGAGAAGATATACTAAAAATGAAATTGTTATTCTTAATGTAACAATTCATTCAGCTTGATGGCTGTTTAGAAAAGAGATTTTTAAATATTTTACAATCAGTGTGAGGTTAAAGCTCTAATAATAGCTAGCCTTTTAGAATTAATTCCAAATCTACCTGCAAATTTTATTCTAATTTCTAAAATATGCACAAAAGTATTCATTTAAAAATCAGCAACAGAGAGGAGAAGTGCAAAACTCATGAAATTAATACATAAAATGCTTTAAATTTTTTTAAAAAAATTGAAAATAAACATATTACAAAAAATATTTTTCATTAATCAAAAACATTATTTCTTCTTTAATTTCCTGTGCAAAAGAATTAAGTTTTCTGGGTTTTATATAATATATGCAACATTATGAAATTATAGTTCTTTCCAATTTCCTCTGACTAATACTTAAAAAAAATTATGTATTCTGTTAATTTTCATGGCAAACAGAAAAAAAAAAAATACTACCTAAACACATTCTTTACATATAATATCATTTCCTAACATTGTGATGAGAAAAATCCTCTCTCGCATTTTGAACATATGGGAGGCATCTTATCAGTATGTGAATTTAAATGTGAGTGAACATTTACTTTGTAAATCAATACACATGTGCATATGCATCACATACATATATATTGCCTGATGGCCAAATGAATGAACTGCATACATCCATTTAGATATACAAAAGATTGGCTTAAACCTGTACCACAAATAAATTTTGTCAAAAGTATAATGGCAATTTAATATAAAGTACAACATTAAAAAAAAAAAAAAGATCAGCTAAAATGTATGCAGAAAGCTCCAACACTTCTGAAAACATAATCAAGGATATTTTATAGCATAATACATTATATTTGGTGCATATGTAACTGCTGTTTATTAAATTTTGTATATAACTGTTGTTTTAACAGAAAAGTTGTAATTTGCATGAGCATTTTCACCTGTTGAATAATAATCCCCAATTAAAGAAAAAGTATCTAGTATATTTAACTATCCCTGAAAATTAATTCAGCTAAATAAATGCCAATTTTTCATTACACTTGTTCAGATATAATATTTTAGCATGATTTAATGATCATTTTTTAAAAATGAATCAGCATTTTTATAACATCATAAAAATGATTCAAAATTGAATTTTTCATCATTAAGTATAGAGTACATTTTTACTTTTAAGCATTTCATAAACTCAAACTGTACATTAAAAACATAATTTTTTTTAATTTCTGAAATACAATACATTGCTTATTGACCTTAAGAAAATGTACTACATTTTTCCCAAAATTACACTAAATGCCTTGACTTACCAAAAAAAAGAGTTTTTAGAAAAGACTGATAGTAAAAAAAAGAAGAGTTGTACTTTATAATTATTTAAGGCATATGTTTGGACAATTGTATAGATAGAAATAAAAATACCAAAGCACTCCCAGCAAAGCACAGGCAAGTAAAATCAACATAATTAATAGAATATTAGATTAAATAAATTTTAATCAATTCTACAACTTAAATTTTAGAAAAAACATGGATCCAAAATGGAATCGATTACTGTTCATCTAATATAATGCAACATACAATTTCAATTTTTTAATAATACATTTTTCAAATAAAAAATCAGATGAAAATTTTAAAAAATGTGTAGTTACATTTTTTATGCAAATCGAAAATTAAACAAATTGATTGCAGCAGGAAAATACATAAAACTGAAGTTAATAAGTGCAAAGTATATCGAAGGATACAAACATTTTAAAACAGTAACATTAAATGTCTATTTTACACAAGACATTATGAGATTAAATTTCAATGCATTATACCCTAATTTTACCTAAGGTTAAGGCCTAAAGTTTTAATTTGAAATTTAAAAAATATTTTGATAGAAGAACCATAAAGACAAACCTAGGCATAATCAACTTAACTGAAATTAAACACAACCAATACATTTTGTGAATCAGTCTGCCCTTATAGATGGTTAGTATTTAATAAGAAACATATTACATACATATTAATACATTTTCAAGTAGCCAGAAAGAAAATATATCACATAATTATTATTACTACATTATTAAAAACATCTTGCATGACAAAGCAGCAGTTCTGATAAGAAATCAGAAGACACAAATGAATAATAATTTTTAGATTAAAAATTTCAATCATTCTAACATCTGAAATAAAGTTTATTCTTTGTTCAGCAGAAAATTATATAGCATCAAAGATAGATAATTTTAAATTCACCAAATTAATTACATTCTATCATAACTGTGCTCATTTATATGAAACGAATCAATAAGATTTCTCGCAAAAAAATAAAATATTTTAATAAATAAACGCTTGAGTGTAACATTTAAATATTAATATACTCATTATTTCAGTTGTTATTAGCAATATATTCATACATAAATAAAATAAAACAGTTAATACTCCTCTTTCAGATAAAAAATTGAAGCAAAAATCTATTAATTAAGTATATTTAAATCAAAGTTCAAAAAAAATAAAACGCAGGGATTGATATCTAATACATTTAAAATTCCAACATAATATAGATGATCCAACTATATTATTTCATCCAATATAAATAGAATGATCAATTAAAATTTTGAATTAGACTTCAATAATGCGCAATAGGTTGCTGCTGTTCGCAAATAAAAAAGCAATTTTAGTATATTAACTTTAAAATTAGATATGTGGAACTAAATACAAGTACAATAAATAAAGAAATTTAGAAAGTCAAATTTGTCGGGTATGTGCCTTGTCAGTCAACAACAACATCTCGGAACTAGCAGTTAACTTGAGCTTCATTTAGGTTCAATGCATAAATATATAAATGATGAACTTTGGATTAAAAAAGAAATAATGCCTTAGTTATCAAATAATAATGTTTTTATGATTTTTATAAATACTTAATTTTTAACTAATTTCTATTAAAAATTAGATTACCCCAAATTTTTGCTTATAGAAACAATATATCAAAATATACATTACTACTACTATTACTACAGTATACTCACATGAATAATAAGAAATACATGTGCGGTTGTTCGTGTATGTAATTTTTCGATTCAATTGAAGTTAATCTGGCATAAATTTCGATAATCTCATTTAAGTCTTGTTTCTTAAAAGTATTTATGAGTTCTCAAAGAGGAAATGTTAGTCGGACACGACCTCAGAAACATAAAAATGCCACTAAATTTGAAAATGATAAATATAATAAAAACAAATTATCAGAGAGATTAAATAACATGCAATTTACATCATTATGTTCAAAATGTATATCTATTATTGAATGGAAAATTAAATATAAAAAATACAAGCCTTTAACAGTGCCAGCGAAATGGTAGGAATGCGTTATTCTTTTTTTCCTTTCTTAATGCATCTTTTATATTACAAGCATATTATTAAATGATGCGAAATATCTGTTTATTGAAATATATCTATTTTTAAAGATCTCCTGAATGAACAGGTTTTGTATTAATGAATTTTTCATTTAAAGTACTGAATTATTTTATTTCGCAAATGATATAATTATTCCAATAATCTGATTTTTATTTTTTACAAATTTAGGTAAACACGCGGAATTAAAATTTATGCAACTGATAAATTTGTAAGCACAATCTAAAAATAATGTAAAATATGTATAAAAATTAAAGTATAAAAATAAAGGCATTTATCAGAAAATTTATCTTTAAGAGGTTGTGTAATATTGTATGTGTTAAAGAGATTTGTTTGAAACTGTTTTCATGAGTTCCTGTTATAAAAAATAATTTAGAATTCTTTAAAAACTGAACATTTTGATAATAACTAAGCTTTTAAAACTGTTACAAGAAAAGATATTGTGTTATTTTTTTTTACTTGTGTAGTGTATAAAAATCAAAGGATTCTCTCTCTTTTTGCCCTTTTTGGATCACTCATTTATGATGTGCTTGAAATTAATTTTAAAAATAACTTTATTTTTTAAATATTAAAATATTTATTTTTTTTTACTTATGGAAATCGAAATATATCATTTATTTAATTCTTATGATATGTCTATACCATATTTTCTAAACATAAATTTTAAAATACTTGAATAGAGATTTCATATTGATCAGTAACAATGACTTGAAAAATTATACTGCATTTCTCTCCCCTTCTTACATAAAAATCTATTTTTCATAAAAAAAAAATTATAAAAATTAAAAATTGAGATTTTAAATGAGTATTGAGTAATAATAACATCATCTGCTTTTGAGTTGTATCTTATAATATGTAATAATTCTGTTCCATAAACTAATATTTTTCAGTCCAATAAGACTTTAAATTATCATCATTCCATTTTCTTAATGTGTTGGATATTCACCTAAATCTATATATATAATATTGCATCAGTGCTCCCAGTTTTTCTGTTATAAAATATTTTGCCTTTTTTTTTCTGTTTATTTGTGTGTATATGTGTGATATTTTTATCAATTTTGTATGAAAAAATTTCTTAATGGTAGCATAAATTCACTAAAATAAAATTAATCAAAAACAGTATCTCTCCCTCTTTCTAAATCTCTAATAAAAGTATTCTAAAAATTCTGTAATAGAAGTGTTGTTCCTTTTTCTTCTCTTAAAATTGTACACTTTGAACAAGGTTGTGAATGTTAAGAGTAACAGATTTTTTTCAGAATCACACTTAAGCATTTTTTTGCTTTGTATGAGAGTAAAAAAAACTAAATAAGCATTTTGGAAGACTTTTCCTGTCAGACTGAAATCAAAATTTGTTATAAAATTCACTTTTAGTAATAAAAAGACATACCAAATTTCATTTATTTAAATTATTGTGTATTATTATCATATTTACATGCATGTAACTTTTTCATAGATTTAGTTTAAAATTTTATATAGATCTATGCTTTAATTGCTAAACCTCCAAATGACAAATTTTATCTGTTTATATTTTATAGCTAAGGTTAGATAGCTAATAACTTCCTTTGAATGAAATTTTTTTTAAAATTTGACAGAAATCAATAAATTTAGCATAAAGACCACATACCAAATTTTATACAACTAGCTCAAAATATTTTCGAATTATCATGCTCTCAGATAATCAGGCAGACATAATTCCTAAAATTTGTTTTTTCGACTCAGAAATGTCTGAAGCATGGAGATTCGTTGAAAATTTGAAAATTCTTTGACGATCACAATACTTTTTCTTTGTATAATTCAGATCATTAAGCCTTTAATCATATGAACTGCATGCACACAATATCAATTTTTATTCGGACCAATATCAAATCAGAGAAATTAATACAGTTAGAATATTTGTATTTCAATATGCATTAATGAGGAAACCATGCTTACATCAAACCAGGTTTATGTTAACAATACACATGAAGCATTTTCATATAATTAAATAAATAAATATTATATCATTTTAATAGATTAAATATAAGATTACTTAATATTAATCATAATAGAAATAAGTAATCATTACTTTAATATTAATTTTGTTTTAAAGTTGAGAATACATTTTTGTAGCTTTAAGATGCATCTTTCTTTTTTAGTCCATTGAATGCAGATTTACTCACATGAAATGGCCAATCTTGTGTCTGATAAATTTATCCATATTATTAGAATTTCATATTTATTTGTTCATATTTGATCAGTTTTCTTAAAATCTGAATTAAAAGCAGTCTAAATATGTATGTATAAAATGATAAACTTTTGGAGGATTATATTCTATTCAATTTTCTTACTGTTTTATAATGTGTGATTGTAGTATTTCAAGAACAAATTCACATGGCTTTATTTTAATAATCTTTCTAAAAAAGTATAATTTTTTTCCTCATTCAAAAAAGAATTTGGTTTTTTATTTTTGGATTTTAGAAAAACATAAATTAAACTATATAAATTTTTTCTATTATCTTTATTTATTAAATAATGAAATAAATTACTTGATGAGCATGCTAATGATAAAAACATCTCATCAACAAAATGGTATATTTTCTATATATTAAAATATGTAAATAATATATATATATATATATATAATGTGAGACTTTCCCCCTAAAAAAATCAGTCAATTTTGGTATAAATATTATTGATATATTTATACAATTATTTCAGCTTGAAAATGTTTCATATTTACTAAAATTTGAAAATTAATATTTATTGTAATAAGATATTTTATCTGAAACTTCAGTAATGCGTAGACAATCTGTTTGTAACAAAGGCATTGCTTATAATTATTGCATAGAATCTCCTAAATTGGATTGACTATGCCAATTGCATAGAATCTTTTATAAAATTAGTTTCAAATTTCATTTTTATCTTTTGCATGATATATATAATTTCTAAATTTCTATAATTTTTTTTAGTGTAAAATGTCAAGAAAAAAATGTCAAGTCAGCTTATCATACAGCATGTTCAAATTGTTGTGAAAGTCTAAAAATATGTGCTAAGTGTACTGAAAGTTTTGAATAAAAAGGATATCATTCATAGCAAATCAGTCACTCAACTATCATTTGTGTTTTTACTATTTCTCACTGTAATTAGCCATTATCATTTTTATGCGAATAAAATGTATATTTTTTCGATATGTTTATAAAACTTCTAATCAATGTCTTGATTTTCTGTATTGTATATAAAAAATCTTTCTTTAGACAGGCATAAATAAACTGCTATCATAACCATCATGTGTATTAATCTGCTTTAAGTTCTGAACTGTGTATCATTCATCTTCAATTAACTAAGTTGATCTTTGATTTGTAATACTTTCTTAATCAATAAAAGTAAGATTATTATTATTTCATTTTCAAGATTTTTTGAATGAAAGATGCAATAAAACCTTAAGAAGCTGAACAAAGCATTTTTTAACTAGTAACATATGGAAAAAAAATCATCCTTATTAATAAACATTGTGTGTGTTTTTAACTTCTAAAAACTGTAATTGTTAGTAGTTTTTCTCACTTTAAAATATTAACATGATAAAAGCATTGAAATTACTACACATGTTGAAAATCTTCATATTATAAAATTATTAGCTATAAATTACAAATAAAGTAGATTCATATATAATGCAGAAAATATGCCTTTGTAGAAAACTATTTTATAGAAGATATATATTATTGTATGAATTTATGCAAGTTCAAACCTATATATATAATTCATGTCTGTTTGACTACTGCATGACTAACTTGCAAATGATAAAAACGTTTGTAAAGATTGTATTTTTATAAATAAAACAGTGGAAATGATTTCCCAAAAACTTCTTTACATACTCTCTAGTATAAGTGTTATCCCAAACAGTACTTTGCATGAATTTGGCATACTGCAACTACAAAATGGTGTATTGTAATTACGAAATTACTACTGTGTTAATTTTTAATATGAATTTAGCATTTTCACTGACTCTGTCGTCTGATCCTTGCTGATTTTTTTTGGTGATTAATTCCTGGTATATGGTTAATAGTATCTGAAAATCGGATTTGAGTTATTGTTATAGATGTAATTTTTCTAACAGATTAAAACAAGAAGTGGACCAAATCTGATATATTTAAATCATTGCGTTTTTCCGTTACCGCTTTTACATGTTTCTGAAAGTACACACAGACAGATGATCAAACCCTCTTTGAATTTGGTTCAAAATTTGATGGGTGTTTATGCTACAAATGTTAAACTTGTGTAGCGAATGTTACGATTCGAGCTTTCTTCCTTTTGTAATTATCATGAATAGCTGCCGGATAGACAAACTTCCTCAGGAATTAGCAGAAAATTTGATAGAAATCTATAAATTTGGTGTAAAGACATTATACCAAATTTTCCCATCTAGCTCAAAACATTTTCGAGTTATATCTTTGTTAAAGATGGACATTTTTTAAAAAAATGTGTTTTTTGAACTCGGGGGATTTAAGATATGGAGATTCGTCAAAGTCTGAAATTCAAATTTTTTGACAATTATAATATTTTTGTATACAAAAAAATAAAATAAATGATTCATTACTAATTACATACACACTACAGAAGTAAATTTGACAGGATTGCCACGCCACCAGAAAAATACAGGGAATTTGAAAATCGTCTTAAAAAACAGGGAAATTTGAAAATTTTCATAAAACCGGGAAAATACAATTGATTTTAAAGTTCTTAGTTATTTTCTTCCAATTTCAAGAATAAAAAATATCGTACCATAGTAGATCGTAGTAATGGCTTCCAAAACGAAATAATATCATTCGCAATTCTGTAATGTGGAAACTCACTATTTTACTACTATCTCCCCCCCCCCCGTCTAGATCAGTCCAGTTTCGATTTGCGATCAGTTGTTCTTTTCCCATAAGATTCCCGATTTGCAGCTAATGATCAGGCGCGAGACTTCTGTAACTTCGTCAAAGGATAGAATACATTTCTCTAGCGAGAATAACAACAGCACAGTGGTGTTAAGTCTACCATACTTGAGTTTTTTTAATGGTTTGTTTTTGAGAAACTGTGAGCTTATTTAAAATAGATTAGATATTTTTTTAATCAATGAACTGCTCAAAATCCATATTTAATACGAATTGGGTGGATAAAAAAAAAGTCAATCCTGGTTTTGCTAAATGGATTCGAGAAGTCCCGCAAAATCCGTTTATTTTGTACTGCCCTCTTTGTAAGTAGATAATAAGCTTAAGTAATATGAGAAAACAAGCAATTACAAGTCATGCTAAAAGAGGAAAATATGCAAGACTGTGTGCCATTTCAAAAGAGTCATCATTGATGTTGGACTTGGCATAAGCCCCATTCAGATGGTCCATGCGCGCCTAGAATTCGGCGCATTTTGCCCACTTTCCACTTGTGGTTTTTCCGGAGTTCATTAATGTCTGTTCATTTAACCAGCAGTTTGCGGAAAGCTCCCGACCAACGTCCATAGGCGAGAGTGGTCTTGCAATGGGTCAGATAGAACATATCGTAAAGGAAACCGGCAGTGGGAACGGGGCTTAAGAGGGATACAGGAAAAGATGACGTCAAATTTAATGACCAAAAAAAAAACCTATCTCAAACTTTTTAATTCAAGCACAATCATTTAAAGCTGAATTTTTATGGGCATTGAAACTTGTTGCGTTACATTTGTCCTTTAATGCATTCAATGGTATATCAGAAATAGCTAAAAAAATACATTGGACTATAGAAAAATGTCATAATTTATTTGTTACTGATTAGCTCCATGAAATTGATGGCTGAAAAATTTGCAGAAATTGATGTCTAAATACATAAAGTGTCAAAACTGAATTTAAAAAAAAAAGGCAATCTTGTTTTTTAACATTTTTTTGTTAAGTAATCATTAATTGATTTGTATCATGTTAATAAAATGTTTCATGTTTTATTTCAGTTGAGTTCTAATTTTATGTGGTTTACAGCTAAAGAGATAAGAGGTAATATATCCACACCCTTAATATATAAATTTTGTTTTGCTAAATTGTAGATAATAAATAAAGATGGATTCGTTTCCTTTGTATGTAAATATAAACGCTTTCTTTTAATATTTATTATTTCAAATAAGGTTAAATTCTTGTTTCCTTTCCATGTTTTTTTTTTTTTTCTATTCAATCACAGCATATTCCATTATAAGTAGCACATGAATGCTATTTGCTCATTTCCTTGTATTTTGAATATACGTACGTAGAGGGATTTTTTTTGAAGATTTGAGTGGCAACCCTGATTTGATTGTTGCATGTTGTTGTAATAGGTATTTATTTATTTATTTTAATAATTTTCTTACCAAATTTCTTCACTGCATTGTAACCAATTCTTTAGAATGATTAATACATATAAATATTACACATCAGTCAATATCAAATTCACAAAAACCAATCTTCATTCATCTAATTTCAATATAATTTGGATAAATAAAAAATTAGAGAAAAATTCAAAAGTAATGTTTATTCTCTCCCATAACGGAAAATTCCCTCCATAGGATGAATTAATATGAAAATATATTTTCTGAACATATATACATTTTGCTGAAATTTCTGCAAAGTACTGTCATCTTTTCTTTCCACTGACAAATGCATTAAGGAGACCTAAAATAGATTTGGGAAAAACAGAAAGTAAATTGACAATAAAAAAAACAAGTAATATTAATGATTTTTAAAAAGTATACATCACTTAACGAGCAAAATTTATTACTGAATCTTACTTATAATATGAAATACTCATTAAATTAAGCAATTTTTCCATATGATCAATGTAAAAAAATGTGTTGAATACTGAAAAAAAAACTTATGAAATTTATAATTTATAATGCATGCTTTTTTACAAAAAGGTTGTTTCTATTTTTCTTTACCTATGCTTCAAAATTTGATGAAAATGAGACAGTATTATCGCTAAATAAATTTGTAATGTGCTTAACTATTGCCTTATTAGGATAGTACATATGATGCAACAATTCTTAATGTTTTGTGACACAGAATGCAGCACCATAAGTTGTCAGCTCATGGCAATGCTTGTAGCATATTATTGAAATAATTCTCTTTCATACTGCAGTGTGAACCATGACACTTACCCAAGTATATTATATATATATATATATATATCAATAAACAAGTGCTAAAAGATTGACAATCGAGATATAAGCAAAATTCAGTATGTGACCTCGTCATTCATTACGTAAAACATCACTAGTTACGGGAGTCATTTTTTCATTACATTATGATTTGCTAGTTATACAAAATTTGACTATAAGTAGAACAGAAGATGTAAAGTGATTGTTTTTAACTAAACCAACAATTTTATTTTCTTAATTAACATATTATAGAAAATTAGAAGCACAAATATCATTTCAGTGACAAGTTTTATTTTCTAAATATTTTAGTTGCATTGGATTTCTGTTTTCCTACAAACATAACATAAAACTTCAGAAACTTATCATGCCTTTCATTAAGAACAGGGATGACTCTTCTAGGGCTTTGAACTTTAAAATACAGGATGGTCATAAAATAACATTCACTATTTGAAGCATCTTCGGTTAAAATTAAGGAATGGGATGAAATCAAATTTCATATACAGGTCATTAAAGGAATTGAAAGAAGAATTTAAAAAAAAAGTACAAAAGTTATTGATGAGAAAGAATTTGAAGCTGTTAAAACTAAAGATGGGTTAAAAATTGCAAGAAATTAGCAGAAGGTGGTTTATGCAAATTTTCATTAATGTTCAAATAACAAAAGATATTCAACATACTATCTTTTATTAATCTGTATTAGAGTCCCCTAAACAATGTTCTGACTTTCTTGTGTACAAAATATTGCATTTGGTGTATGTAATTTTCTTGTTTTTTTGCTCTTAAATTTAATTTTAGATGTTTGTCTTGAGTTATTTTAAGCATCAATACTCTTTTTTGTCCTCTGCTGGTTCTAATTTTTAGTGATCCAGTTTCTTCAAAACTTCAAACAGGAAATTTATATAATCTAACTAGATGACATGAATTTTCCAGTAGATATATGAGAATAGTAATGTCAACAACTCTTTTATCAACTTTTTTTTTTTTTTTTTTTTTT
>JAPMOR010101539.1:43365-54296 GCA_026543865.1 Argiope aurantia
ATAAATAATAGTAATAATTTTCAATTTCAGTGATAATTATTATTTAGAAACTCAATTATAAATAAATTACTAAATTTCTTTGAAATATTTAAAGCTTAATGATAAATCAGGTTAAAATCAATTTTAAGACTTATATTACCTCTTTTAGCACTAGTGAGGCTTCTCTCTTTTTCAGTTGTCAGTGATGTAACAATAGGAAACAAAGTTACTTGCTTGCATGGATTATTTTCAGTTACTGTCTTCATATCTGTTAAACTAGTTTCTATAATTATAGATTCAATCATAAATTAATGCATACAAGAAAAGTATTAGTGTCTTTAGAAAAATTTTATTCGAGATTTACAAACATATTTAATTTATATAGCAGTTTATAGAAATACATATTGATCTCTTTAGTTTAATGCCCAAATGAAATATTATGGTTAAAAAAATTCTTATACTGTTACTTTTTTATATATAAGATAAGATTATTGCTTACACTAAGAAAGATAAATATCAAAACATCTTCTCTTAATAATATATTGACAAAGTGAAAATTGAAAGGAAAACAGAAGGTTAAATAAAAATTAAAAACAATTAAATAGATTTAAAAAATATTCTTTTGTAAAACTGTTTTTCATAAACCTTTAGTATGTGCTTGGATATTTATGCAGATCTGATTTCAAAAATACTAACAAATGATTGTTTGAACAATTAAATGCCATAGAAATTGTCTGTTTGGTTATTTTTCCTGAATTTTGGATCTTTTGATCCAACATTTCTATGCATTATCATTCTAAGATAATTTTATGTATATGTGTGTAATTCAGTATTAAGTTTTTTTTAAATTTGTAATAAGTATGTGATCAAGAGAAGACAGAGAATGAAACAACTTTTATAAAAATATTATATTAAGTAAAAGCAATTAATTTAAATTTTAGAATAGCAAATATATATTTATAATACAAACGGTTAAAAAAAACTTATTTTTTATCAATAAACCCAATATTTCAGACAATTTCCAAGATTTCTAAAGCAATAAAAATTTAGATAAGATTCTTTTATACATACTTTTAATTAAAGCGTGTCCATCGTTTTGTTTATTCCTCATGTTTCCAGAGAACTTTGTACTCTGAAAAAGTAAAGAATTAATATTGTTTTTAAATTTATAAAATCATCAAATCAACTAATATTTCTATTTTTATTAAATTTAAATTGTTTAAGACTGTGCTATATAGTCCTCTGTTTCTTAAAACTCAATATGAATTCATTTCTGCCTGTTATTTGCTAACATTAAATAGTTGAGCATATGATGGGGAGAATATTACCTTCTTTATTGCACTGTGGGGAGGGGGAAAAAAACTTTTGAAAGAGGAGAATGTCAAATAAAATTCTCTTTCTCTGCTTAAATTTACACCAATTTTGAAAAGCCATGTCTTTTTTTTATGAGGTGAAAATTTGATGTCGAAATTAGGTGCAATATAAAATATGATACAACTTTTTTTATATCAAAATCATAATTATTACATATTTTCTAAAAGGGATTGTCATATTTGACAGTGTGGCTTCATTGGAAAAAGTATTAATATTACAATGAATTCAATACCACTATTACATACTAATTTCAAAACAGCTGAAATAGAAATAATATTACTACGAGAGATTAGCCTCTGAACATAGTTATTATACTAATTATCATTTTATGTTCTTTAAATCTAGATTGGAAATTATACCATTTTTAATTAAATTAATTATGCTATTTAGACCAATTGCAATAATAAATTTTAGGGAAGTTCTGAATGCATCCCCCCTTCTATAATGTGTTGCATGAACAGTTATATCTCAAAATGCTGTTTTGGAATTGCCTCCCAATTGCATAACAATATCTAAATAATCCAGAAAATTTAAACAATAAGAAATCTTTGCAATCATAAATATTCAGATTGTGCACATTTAATAATTTAGATTTCTGCTTACAAATGTTTATGGAATATTACAGAGAATAATATTTCCATTTAAGCAGTACCTTTTAAATGTAAGTAAACTGAATATGCAAAACAATAAAAAAAGTGTATTATTATTTTCTTGTATCAATAATTGTAAATGTTACAAACTGTCCAATATAAAATTAAATACAAAAATCTTAGTAATATTTGACGTAAAAGACAAAGATTGGTTTATAAATAATTATATAATTAATATTTTAACATTAATTGTCATGTTTCTTAATTAGATTCTTTGAGCACTAACAAATAATCAAATGTAGAAATTAAGATTGAATTGTAATGAAATATTATCTATATTCAGTCATTCATATATATTATATATATATTTTTAGAAATAAACAGAAAATATTCTTAGAAGGTGAATGAATGCCTTCTAAATATATTATATAGTCGACTTATAAAAATTAGAAAAAAAGCCATACCTTTTATTTCAGTTGGATTATATATATATATATATACTCAAAATAAATATGTATAATTGGCTGAACTTAAAAGAAACAATTATAACTCTTACAGAACTTAATAAAATAGGCAAATAGTTCTAAGATGTCTAGTATGTATTTTAAAGAAAAAAGAATGCAGAATCTGATCATTTGCACAGATATCTTTATCATTCATGGCAGTTCTAATTCACTAATGAAAAAAAGAACTTAATTTCAGTATGAGTATCCTAAATAAGACTGAATTTTACAATAACTCACATGTAGGAATGAAATTTAGTATATATTTAATTAATATGTATAAAAAAATTTTTTTCATTCAAGGCTTTCAAATTATAATTTCCTACTATTTTCATTTTCCTAGCTTGACTGTCCGTTTCCAGTGGACTTCTTGAGTCTTAAAAACATTGAATCAACAATTTATTTATTTATTTAAATCAATCACATTCAACATTCCCAATTTTGAAATAATGGGAAGTTCATTCTGAGTGTTCTCTTTCTCATATTTGAATTTCACTGGTGATTGTGTAACTCTGTATGCTGCATTCCTAGAATGGTCATGAATTCGAATCATTTTACAAAAATCATCTACAAAAATTTAAATTAATCATTTATTTTATTCACAATCTTTTATAGATTTTAAAAATCACACAAAAATTTCAAGAGAACTTTTTTATGTTTTCGGAACCACTTCACTGTATATCAATAATATAATATACAAATATACATTATTTACCTTTCTTGACACACTGGTACAAGGTCTTGAAGTAGGCTGAATTGCAGATACATTTCCTTCATGCTTATCAAATTTCAAAGGTGTTCCAAAGAATGTAAATAAATTTCTAGTCTAAAAATAAAATAAATTTATAATATATTTAACAATTTTTATTAAAACTTTTATATTTCAAAAACTGCACAATCTAACTCCACTAAATAAATCTTATTGTATGATATCATGCATTTACCTATAATATAATGTCTTTATTAATTATTCTTCATGAGTAGAATAAGTAAATAAATTTAAAAAATAAATTAAGCAATGCCTGCCATATTTTTACAATCTTTACTAATAAAAATGATGAATGGGTACATGGGGGTGCTCTATAAGCCAGATTGGATTACATAACAAGCAAATTTGACATATACATACTTTAACAGAGAGAAATATGCAATGTGGTGTGATTTTTTAAAATTTTAATTAATTAAAAATTAAGCTGAATTTAGGGGGTTTTCTGCAAGAACATTAGAAAATATTCTTACATATAAATATATTTACAAAATTTAAAAATGGACTTTTTTATGATATCAGTTTAACTGTCATGTGAATTTTTCCTGAATGTCTCCAATTATTTAAATATTTTTCTTGCTTAATTTCCAACAACAGATTACATTGTTGCCCTGAAAATCAAACCTTTTTCATTGTTTCATAAAAGATTTAATAGTGGGATTTTTCTCCATTGTAGGGAAGAAGTATTCTGTTTAATATCAGTAAAAGATAAATAAAAAAAAAGTGAAATTATAATATATGAAAGTTAAAAGGTAGATGAACTGGACATTTAAGTTTTCAATAGAGAGAGGTCTGAGACTGGTCTCTATTTGAAAGGTTCATGTATACAATAAACATAATTTAAGTAAGCAAATTAAAATAATATGGCTTTAATGTTAATGTTAGACATTTGGTAGAGTCATGAAATTATATCTAGACAATTTATCCGAATTTAAATAAGACCAATATTCCTCACAAACCAGCTGATCTAAGGTGACTAATGTAAATAATAAATTGGTAGAACTTAAAAATTATACTTGCTATTCAAAATTTAATGCAGAAAATGAAACATTTCAAAAATAGAAAATATGAATAAATCAAGATCTGGATATAAATGTGATCACTTGTATGAATTTTTTGAATCCAGCTGTGAATTTGAAATTAGTGATATCCCACTAATGCAAACATTTTATTTAATGGCATAGCAATAAAGTTTATAAAAAATTTCTTAAAATATGATTAAATTTTTTTATGAAACACTTCCAAGAAAGTATGTAGCTATGAACATTTTATCTAAATAGAAATAATTCCAATTATTTACTGAAGTTTTAAAGATAATTCGTCAATAATTTTTCCATATTTTATCCAGATAGGATAACAAAATTAAATAGCATCTATTTGATTTAGTATCCCTTGTATGACTTCTTTATGGATTGATGCATTAAAAAATCCAATATACTCTTGTAAAATATATATTGAAAAAGTATGAGTACTATTAAAATAAAAAAGAAATAGCAGTTCAGAGCAAACTGTTAAGGGGGGGGGGGACTTCAGGATAAGTTTAAGCATATGTAGTAAGTTCAAAGTAATTTAAAGATTGAACAAAACATTTAGGAATTAGTTAATTTACATACAGAGAAATCAAAGCTGTTTCTGAAGAGAATAAAATGCTATCCGATGGATGTCTTACATACTGTTTTTGTTTTAATGGGAAAGTATTTTAGTTCTTTTTTAATAGGAGGTCAAATAAATCAATAAGTGCTGAAAAACAATTAATAAGCATTTAGCACACCTTTTAACTGTTCTTGAAAGAAATTCCATAAGAATAGCACATTCATTTACACAATAAACAATGCAGGTGAAACTTACAATTTCAAAAATACATATTTTTTCAATAATCGAGTTTACAATTCATCAGCAAATATATTTTATTAAAATTAAATTAAAACTACAAATACTATGTTCACAAATTTCCATGGCTTAAAATTTTTATGTTTTTAAATTTTTATGTTTGACACAAAACTGAACTACAAACAAAGCAAACGCTGAATTTTTCCAGAGGAAATTCCATAATAAGCTTCACAACTGTACACATGTTGTAATTAAATTTGCATTATTAAGAGGTTTCATGAAAATGCCTGACCTGTTTTATCAAATGAATAGTAATTTATTTACAAAAATGAAACCCAACATTAACTTACTATTTACAATTTCAAGCCTTCAAGAATGATTCTAAAACATGTTATTTTAAATTCAGCGGTCTGTTTTGATAAGCAAAAATTATTAGTATTTCAACTATTTAATGGATTGCATTTAAAGGTTTTTTTTATATAATTAAATATAAATATGACAGAAAGAAAAACAATAAATACATACTAATTTTACATTTGCAGGAACAGGACTTCTTCTCTCAATTGGTGGAAGGAAGCATTCTGATTTTTTTGAAAGATGTATAGTTTCACATTTAGTAGATGGTAGGTTTTTAAATTCTGGTTCCAGACTGAATCCTCTTAATATAACAGAAGACTCTGGAGTGTCCTCCTAATAGAAAAGCACAATATAGTGAAATTTAAAAGTAATAAAAAAGTGATAAGCAAATGATAAAAAATTTTCTTCAAAAATAAAATATTTATAAGAAGAATGCAATGATTTTATCAAGACTTTCAGGATTTATTCTTGCAAATTAATGAAATGTATTTATTCTTTCGAATTTCATCGATACAGTCCATTTTTAGCTTTTGTCAAGATTTTTTTGTCCAAGCTATGATGAAAGCAGCAGAATGGAGAACTGAGTATATGAACAAAAAATATAAAAGAGAGAGCACGATAAAGAACTTTCATCTTATATAGTTTTAGAAGGATTTTGCAAACTTTAGCATTTTGATTCATAAGAAATTCAAAAGTCTGTGCAACTCCAAAGTTAAAGTTAAACTGTAGACAAAGTTCAAGTAATTAGAAACTATCATTTTTAGATATAAGATAATTTTTGTATTGACTAATCTGAGAGTATTGTGATGTAAAGCTTAAAAGGCAGATAACAGCTACAAAACACGAGCAATTGCTTTTGCCTTGTGGTCTTGTTACTCGCTGCGAACCACAAGGTCCCAGGTTCTATCCTCGTTCATATCAATCCACTACACTGGTGACCTCGGACGATGAACCTTCAACCTTCGTACAACTGTTGTGGCGCCATCTACCCACAGCAACCCGAAGTCGTCAGACTCGCTTGGCGCAACAGCAACCACTCACCCACACACGCTCGCCACAACGCTTGGCACTGCTTAAATGGGTACATGCACATTAGACTCAACAGCTAAAACATCACCACCCAACAGCATATCATTCGTTTCACCTCCGGCTCACTGGAGGGAAAGTACTGTGGTGAAAAGCTTATAAGCCAGATAACACCTACGAAACACGAGCAATTGCTTTTGTCTTGTTACTCGGCTGCGAACCACAAGGTCCCAGGTTCTCTCCTCGCTCATAACAATCCGCTACAGTATTGACATAGACTGTATTGCGTTATCCAACACAGTAAAATGATGAATCAACAAGTCACACTCAGTACTGCATTCAATAAAAGAGTAATGTCCCTTTTATGACACACTTTTGCTGGAGGGATGAGTGAAGTTATTTCTTTTCTGTTATTTTAAAACGTTATCTCTGTAACAGAAAAAAAATCATATCATTATATGTATATTTTATAGTAACATTGCATTGTATATTGGCATACGGCATACGTGCATTGTATATTGCATTCTATAATCATATACGTGATTTTTTTTTTCTGTTACAAAGATGGCATTATATAAAACAACAAGAACATATTAAATTTCTTTTCTTCCCACTTAGTCCCTTTTAGCAGTAAACCAATGATAAATTGACATGTTTAATTTATCAGACATCAAAGAGAGTAATACAAGTTAAAAGAGTGACATAACAATATATTGTAACGGATTAATTGTCCGTCGGGGTTTTTTCCCGATTTGTTGGTCGATGAAGTAAACAGTCCTTTAGTAGAAAACAACGACGACGTTTATTGAACACTAAGACAATGACTACGAATATATACAGCCGAGACGAAGGCACGCAACACACTACAACAAACAGTATCACACAAGTAGTAATCGGTAGTAATAACAACGACAAAACACAAAGCGGTCAGACAGAATTCAGCAGAAGGAGGGAATCTGCGTAGCTTCACTCTATGATATCTCCAAACGTCTGTAATTCTTCACTGTCTCCTTGCCTTAGCTGTATCCAACAGCCGACTAACTACTACACGACTGGCTACTCCTCACACGACTCGATGCTGCTTCCACAATAAACACCAGGGCTCGGCACATTGCTCAGTTCAGCAATCGCCTGAGCTCCACACAATGCTTGCGCTTCGCAGAACCGATCCATATATTCTGCCGTCTCTTTTCACAATTCAGTACACGACTATGACTGACTGTAGTTTGAGACTGCCGGCCTTTTATAATTCCAGAGAGGCGGACAGAGATGGTTCAGGACGAGGCGTATCTCGGTTCCTATTGGCCGAATTGCTAAAATTCTGAAAGTTTCCAGTAATATCTATTTTGTCGCCAAATTCATCGCCAAGTCACCAAATGGTCACCAAGCTCTAAGATCACTGACTCGGCATCCGCTCAACACTCAACAGAGCTGATCGTAAAACGGTCTTTCCAGTGACTGAACTAACCAATCTGGGAAGCAACATTACAGTAATTTGTAACAGTATGGTACAGGGATTTGTAAAAATATGATATGAAACAGATAAGTAAAGAAATAGATAGTTAAATAGTCACGAATTTATCTATTGAAAATGTGATTTACTGCTTGAAGCCTGAAGTAAATCATATAATAGTCCATAGTTAAATTGCAGGATGGTTATAATTCAATTATTGATTATATTAGAAATTATATAGAGTCAGACAAGTCTTCCATTTGAAAACTAAACTTGGGCTATTTACGGTAAAACAGAGAAGTCCAACATCAATGATGATTTTTTTTGAAGTAGCATGCAGTCTTATATGTTTTTTGTTTTTTTAGCATGACTAATGAGAGCCTGTCTTCACATAAAACTTAAGCTTATTATCTTCTTACAAAGCGAGCAATATGCAACAAATGGATTTTGCGAAACTTCTCGAATTCATTCAGCAAAATAAGGCTCGATTTTTTTTAATCCGTCCAATTCGTAATAAATATGGATTTTGAGCAGTTCATTGTTTATAAAATATTGTCTAATCTACTTTAAATAGTTTAACAGTCTCTGAAATAATAAACAAACCCTCCAATAAGCTCAAATATGGTAGACTAAATCAACGCGATACTTCCGCATACTGAATTTGCTATTCCCTCAAAGAAATGTATTCTATTCTTTCATGCAGTTTTAGAAATCTCTTGTATTCTCATTAGCTGCAGTTAGGGGATCTCGTAGAAGAAAAACAACTGAATCGCAAATTGAAACTGAACTGATTTACATAGAAAAAAGTGGAAAGAGTAGGAAAATGGCAAGTTTCCGCATTACACAATCGGGAATGGTATTGTTTCATTTTTGGAAGCTATGATCATGATCTCTTATTCTTGCAATCTTCAGAGGGATTTTAGATGGGAATATAATTCAGAAACTTTTAGATGGGAAAAATAAATCAGAAACGTAAAATTAATTAATTTAAAATTTTCCTGAATTTTCCCGTTTTTAAGATGATTTTCCCTGTGTTTTCTTGGTTCTCCCGGTGGCGTGACAACCTTGCTAGGATGCTGTTATTGTTTGAGAAAGTTGGGTAATCATAGTAAATACAGAAAATAGCCCCCTTTCTATATACATCACAAAATAAAACACAAACTAAAAATGAAGATTATTATGTACAATTAATTGATTTTAACATGTATTATTGTTAAAATGTTTTGTAATTTTACATTACTACTATTAAAATTACCATTATTACTATTAAAATTGCCATTACTATTCCCATTTATTTGTTAAAACATATATTTCAAAAGCAATTTATTAAAAATCAGAAGAAGAATACCAAAATTTATATTAGTACTATAATTTTACTATACCAAACAAGAATGGAAAAATAGTCAAGTGATAAATAAAAATTTCAACTAATAATCTATGTTTCCTTTTTTTTTTTTTTTTACCACAATAACAGAAAAAAATAATTAATATAAAGCAACAAACTTACTTCTAATGCTGGTAATAGTGAAGATGTGCTTAAGTAATCTATTTCTCCTTTAACAATTTGTTTTGAACTATAATTGGCAGTTTGTTGATATTTATTAAACTTAGAAACATTAGAATACACTTTTGAAGATTCGTTTTTTCTTCTTGGGATAGGAACTGTGTAATTTCTGCGAGACAAATGGATTTCTGAATTTGGTCTTGAAGATCTGAAAAGATTTTTTATAACAAATTTAAAGGAATATAAATAAGATTTTATAGAAGATTATTAAAGTGCATTATCAAGAAATATAGTTAATAAAAATAATAATTAATAAAAAACAATAGTTAATTAAAAAAAGAAATTAACAACACACTGAAATTATACATTTGCAAAGGTCTCAAAAATGAATATTAATAAAGTAAGAAAAAGAAAAACAATACTAGAAAAATTCAGAATATTTATGGAACATGCATCATCAGTACTAAAAAGATACCAATATATAATATTAACATAATCTTTTAAATATCATTTTGAAAATATAATTTAAAAATACTTTTAAAAAAATTTAACCTTGGATTAGTAATCTTTTTAAATACAGTAATAAGATATTCTTATAAATGCATTCATGAAAATAATGATGGATTTGAGAATTGTTTGCTTTTTTTAGTGAGCTTGTGAGCTTTTAGTTTGCTTTTTTTAGTTATTTAACTACTACATACTGATTAATCATAAAAGTATAAAAATTAAAAGATTGTACATCAAGTATATGATAAAAATTATTTATCCACATTCTTAAAAATAGTAATTTTTAAACAAATGAATTTAATATTGACTTTTAACTTCTGTGATGCTCAGAATCTAATTTCTGTAACTTTAACGGTCCAATGTTCAGTTGTAACATTACATAAAAATCAAGTACTTAAAAAAAAAAAATGCTTGCTCCCTTACATTTTGATAAAATACCCTTTTGGAGGCATACAAGCTCTAAATATTTTCAAACAGCCTCATTTTTTTTAAATTTTTATTTCTGTGTTTGCTCACTCCTTGAATATGGATTTGACAAAGAAGTTTTACTAAATAATATCTATGTAATGATTTTAAATCCAATAAAATCCTAATTAATTTCCTAATTTTTAACTTAACTTGGTCCATGTTACTTCATTATAAAATGCTTTCTTAAATCCTGATCCAAATCCCACTTTTTTATTTTATTTCTAACACACCCTCCAGAAAACTGATGATTGTTGAATTTCTGATACTCTATGAGTGAAGTGATAAAAAACCCTAACACTTACTCATTCCTTTCAAAGATACCCAAGATTCTCTTTCCTAAGTCTACATATATCTCAGAAATCCCTATCAGTATCTCAGAATAAAATCAATAAGGGAAAAATAGTTTGCATTTTGCTCTTGTGTCACGATGTAGACATATGAGTCTTTTTTTTTTATATCAATATGGCTCCCATGGTGAAATAAATTGAAGTTTATTCTAAATATTCTGATTTCTTTTTGGCTATGATTGTGCGAAATTTTATATTATATATATATATATATATATATATATATA
>JAPMOR010101549.1:0-11120 GCA_026543865.1 Argiope aurantia
TATTTATTTCCTTTTCTACATTTACGTATTTCAGAAATTCCGCCACCTACTGCAAATCCAAAAGTCACTCAGCATTACGAAGTTTATTTACCTAGGTTGAGAGGTAAATATCACAAATATTGATTGTTTCATTTCTCTTTCAACATTTGGCAACACTCTTAATATTCCTTCCATACAGAGCTTTTAAAATATTCTATTCAAACAGTTATTTTAAATATTTTCTTAACAAGGAAAGGAATTAAGTTTTTGATTAGCTTTCTGAAATGATGGTAATTTAATTTAACCTATGAAATTATTCTATATGGAATTATTTTTTTCTGTTAGCTTTCAATTAATTTAGAATATATATTTTTTATTTCTATGCATCCATTTCGGACTGAAATGGATTGATTGAACTAATTTAAAGATTTACAGGATCATATTTCATAAACAGAGGTTTTTAAAATCAAATGGATAGAAGGTGGCAATTATTCTTCAAAAATTAATTCTGATGATTATATTTATTTAAAACAAAAATTAAGCTAGAATCTCTTTATTCAAAACATAAATAAACATCTTTAATTCTAACTTAAACTGTTATTTGATGGACTTAAATATCGTATTATATGAAAATAAATTTATAGATTTGATATATTTAGAGAAAAATGGTGATCTAATCGAATTAAAATTGAAATTCTAATTTTTGTTTCTAATTTCAATCTTAGTTTTTATTGGTAAAATTAAATAAAAAAAAGTTGTGAAGTTGGAGGTTTATTTAGAAATATAATTAGAATGTGAATTAAATAGATACAAATTATATATTAAAGTCTTAATATAGAAATAAATTAATTTCTTTATAGATGCGGATTAAAGTCTAGAGAGACTAATTATTTTTACATACTCATTATTTTGGTAAGCAAAAATAACTTAAATGGAAAATGCAAGAAAATATGAGAAATCAATTTTTGGCAAAATTAAAATTATTGTCTGTATGCTTCTGTTGCGTTCGAAAATTCATAAAATTACAGATCAAAATGTAATTTTAAATGGTAGTTATCAATATTTAAAGTGATAAAATGAAAATAATATTTAATAGTAAAATTGATCAAACTCATGATTAGTAAGAGAAATCCAACATTTTCTTCTTAATTTATATTTAATTTCCTTTTCCTTTACACTGTTTAAAGTTGAATATATTTCTATTCGCTTACATGTTGAATTGTTATATACTTTATATGTTATGAATTGTTATATATTGTTTTATTCTTTCAATAAATTCAAACGATTTTATAGCAATAAATTTTAAATCATTCAGTTACTAAGAATATTATAGCAATACTTAGGAAACCTGGTTATATAATTGTCTTTCAGAGAGAGATTTATTGGCTGCCAAAAACAATTTTTGATTTTTGTGAATAGAATGATACTGTAAGTGTGATAAGAGAAAATAGGGACAGCCTTTTTTCAAGAACAATGCCAGTGTCTACCATTTCTTTTTTGTGCTGAACATCAATGCATATAGACATTGTAGAATTATCTATTTGAGGTTATGAATTTTTCCCAAAATGTTCGATGAGAATTGTCATATATGAAATTGAGAAAATTTTTCCTAATTAACTTGGATGGAATTTCGACCAGTCACTTTTCTGAAAGTTTTTTATGGAACAATTAAAAACTTCATTTGTTAGCAATTATATTGCATTTGAGAATTAAGTTCTACGTTTTGAATAAAATAAATTTACTTTACCTATGTTGTATATCCACCCGGGGAGGCACCTCGAAATGGAGATGAGGCTTTCGGGGGGGGGGGGTTCTAGCCACCCTAGTGAGTACACGAAAAGGTGGTGTCTGGCTCCTCCCATCGATGACGGGACGTACTTCCTTAGGGAAGAGTTGTACCGTGGCCTGTGATGGCCTTTAGGACTTAACCACAGTTCCCGCCAGTGTTGCTGTTGCGGTGGTCCGGTCATTCAGTTATTCTATCCTTGTGCCTTCGAGCGGGTTGGAGATTCATTGATATGACTTACGTATGTTGTATAAAATATATTGGAAGGGTTTCTCAAGTATTTTTTCCACTAGGCATTCATATTCGAAAAGCAAAATAATATGACATCATTTAGGTATCTCACGAAGTATCGCCTTAATCAAATGTGATCACAATATTTTTAAAAATTCCTATACCTGATTAAATGCTCCAATGCCTTTCTTGAGAGTTATGAATTTTTAACTAGGCAGGCTAGGCTGCTGACTAATGCAATTAGGTTAAAGAAAGCCATGGGTTGGTTAGTTAAATATTCTTTTAACCTAAATGTCAAGTAAGATGCCGATATTATTAGGAATACTAATTCCTTGAATTATAATATATTATATTTCCATCCAATAATGAAAACGATTTTCTAATAAATTTAAGTATTTAATATATTAGAATATTAATTATTTATTTAAATGTTTGTACCATATTCTATTTTTCAGGTTATACATAATAATAATTTTAGTGTTATAATTCTTAGAAGTTTATTATGCTCATAAAAATTATCATACTTATTGAATGCTTTTATTTGTAAATAATTTATTAAATATTAGTTATGGCTAATTTTCAAGAATTTCTTACTTCATGAATTGTACAATTTAGCACTTCGCTTTGTTTTTGTATAGCTAGATGATAAAATTACTCACACACACTCATACATGTTTATAATAAGTAAATGAAAGGAAGAAAATAAATGTTTTACATGGTAATTAACTTCAAAATGTGTACGAAACTGAAATAAACAGTTATTAGAAGAGGGACATCATAGTATATACTGCTTGTGGGAGTAAATGGAGTAAAGCCTTTTACATCAATGTCTCTGCAGACCCCAGTGCCATTGAGTGTCATATGATGAATGTGATAATAGATACATTATTGAAGATGTCCATTGAGTGATTTTGAATTGCCAAGTGTCTTCACTTATTTAAAAAATATAATAACTATAGTAGTCTTTCCAAAATTATTCAATTTAAATTATTTAGATAGAAATATTACTAAAATGAATAAATGCTCCAAAATTACAGACAGACAGACTACTGTCTAATTAATGAACTGTAAATAACTTAAATGTCAAATTAAAATCTAATTTTACTAATAAAAGGATTTAATTATTATATTTAAATAATCAATTTTTATATTTATTAATATTCATATGTAAATACTATTTATATGTAAATACTGTAAATAAATACTTTTAATGCTGTTTAATGTTAAAATCTAATAACTGTGTAACTATAAATAATGTTGATTAAACCTCATTTTTGTGTTTTAGAACATCTGCACAGCAACAGCTCTGTACAGAGAAAAAATTCTCCGGCCTCTAATACCTTAATGGACGAATCCCAGGAATTCCTCTCAGGTGCGTACTCATTTTTCAAATTTAAAACATAGCCGTATTTCGCGACATGTTGTTTCATCGGATATACTGGTTGTGTTTAATTCCAATTGAATCCTAGATTCAGCCTCATGAGTACCTGAAAAATATTTTTAAGTATCAAATTATGGCATACATTACAGGTGTGTAAATATAATAAAGTTACACATGCTCTATTTATTGTGTACATGAACATTCTTAATGGAGTCGAGTTCCAAGACATGGTATAATGCTAATAACATATAGATATCTTAAATAAGTATGATATCTAGGAACTGTGAAGCTATCTTGTCATTCTACATTACCTTTCACAGTAGTTTAATTTTACTTTATTTTTCTTTCTGTAAACTGAGTGGACAATAGCAGAATATTTCTTCTTTAGCTTCAAGTTATCGGAAAAAATTAAGTGATTTAATATTTACTGAAACAATGAAAACAGCTTGAATATCATTGAAAGAATGAAAATTATTGTTAAAATTAATTTAAAAAGATATTTTTTAATAACTGCCAAAATTCTGAAAAATATTTCTCGATAATATTATTGTTATCAATGAAGAGGCAACGTTTTAAATTTTAAAATGGTGGAATGTCATTTCTGTTCTGTAATATTTTCAGAAGTTATCTCAGAAAAACCTTAAAAGCACACTTAATTTATAATTAATTAAAATTATAATCAAAAATACTTTAAAATGTATATTTCAACTATATGTGTATCAAATTTGGTAGTTGAAAGTCAAATGTCTGGTAAAGCACAGCACATACACAAGTGCTTCTTTATTAGTGGTAGATATAGAGATAGTTAATTTTATTTTATCAGTCTTTATATCCTGTATGGTTATGCATTTTGAGCAAATTATAGTGAATATAGGCTGTCAAAATTATTTCTTTGACAAGTATCAGAAAATATAAAACAGTAACCAAACGCAATTCCTCCAAATATTATCTGAATGTATATATAATTCAAAACACAGTGGTGGAAACTAAATAAAATATTTAAAAATACAAATTTATTTATTTACAATTTTTTTGTAAGCAAGGCAATAAGAATTATTTTTCAATTAATTAAAAGTAGACGCACTTATGGAAATTAAACCGTTCAAAGGCTTTATTTATTCCTGAAAATTAATTCTCAGTTTGGAAAATTTATACGATGAAAAAATATTTTTTAAAAAAATTGTTTGTTTTTTAGATAAAACACTTCGGCCGTCTTCGTCCGAATCTGGTGCTGAGGATGAAACAATGCCAAGTAGGCCGTTACAGGGAAGTCCAAATAGTGGTGAGCCTTTATCGCTTAGCGATAGTGCATCTCTTTTAATAATAAAGATGAATGTGTGTGCTTACGTGCGTGCGTGAGTGTGTATTGACCCTCTGCTGAAAAGACCATTTTAACATACAACTACCAAATTTAATACATACATACTTTGAAACGTGAAAATATGCATCTTAAAGCGATTATTTCAATTTTAATTAATTAAAAGCGAAGCCAAACGTTTTAGTTTTCCCCCAACATCTCGCAAGATATTTGAACGAAAAAAATAACTTTTACACCAAAATCAAAAAAATTATCTGCCGGTTACATTATGTTTTAAGAAATTGGAAATATGCATCTTCGAACTTTTTTTTTTATTAATTAAAAATTAAGCCAGATTTGTTAGTTTTTCTCTAAATGTTTTAGCTCACATTTCACGAATCTATAATTACCAAAATTGGATTTCAGTATGAAATTGAATTTCGTCCATATCTATAAAAATGTCATCACGAAAGTTGCTAAATATCGAATTTACAATATAATTTATACAGTGGTGTTACTAGAGTGGGACACACGCCATGGTTATCATTATAAAAAGCTTAAAATAGAGGAAATAACTGGTCACATCTAAGTAATAAGTACATTTTTATTTATTTATTTAAATATATTTTTTTACTTGTTTGCCATATTCTTAAAAAATAAATTTTAAAAAATTGTCTCTTTTAGTATTTAGTACTCGATATTTGTTAATCTCGAAATTTCCGAAATACAAAAAAAAAACTATTTTAGTTTCTGCTTAAACTTTATCACTGTTTCTTTGATTACAAAAGTATTATCCTATTTTTTTATTACTGAGTGAAGACCTATTATTGAATGAACATAAAATAAGCGTTTAGTGCGAGTAGCATTCAATAAAATTAGATGTTCCAGTCTCCTTATTTAGTAATAAAGAGAAAAATCATCAACGCACTATCAGAACTTATATAAATAAATCCTTTAGAGTTTGTTTTTATTCACCAAATATTCCTATGAATCTTAAAAAGAAGTTTGCTTTTAATTCAACGAAATAAACTGAGAAGAATTAGACGGAACTTAATTTCCCTATAAATGAAAACAATAATCGAAGAAATTACAAACAATACAAATTTAACTGTGATGATGGATGGCGTGGATAGAATATTAAAAAACTATTCGGATTTTAACTTGTATTTATTATGACTACTTCTTGGATTCAATCACTTAAGTTCAAATCACTAAATAGTAAAGAAAATTAAATCTGGAGATGTTTTTTCGTCTTCTTTCATAAAAAAAGAATTTTAGAGCAGCGATACTTCTATAGTGGAGATACTGATCTATACTAACTATCGGAATCAATTTCAGAAATAGTTATAGTAAAATGTATTTGATATATCGCTTAATAGCTGCACTGTATTGGACAACGAATGCTTAATCAAGCACTTCTTTAGAATTACATAAGGTCACTGAATTTCAAAACAAAAATAAATGACATAAATTTCATAGATATTAGAAATATTTTAGGATTGAAATGAATGGTGAAATCTTTTCTTTGTTTATAAAATAAAAGCAGCATAAGAATTGCAGTAACAGAAAGAGAGAGAGGGCGCTGTTTTTATATTTGCCTTAGGCAACATTTTGTATATGTATAACTACGAATTGGTTGTATTGCTCAACACTGTACCATAGTATAAAATAATTGATTATTAATGAAAAAAAATTTGAATGCTGTGGAAAACAATCTGGCAGCAAATAAATTATTAAGCTAAAATTAAAATTTTTACATCATTAATTTTACAATAGCAATGTTTTTAAATCTTTGGTTCCGTTTCGAATGTTATAAGTCATTTTGCGATATTGCTGACACTTCATTTTGTGTTACAAGCTTTCTATATTCACAATATTGTTCAATATTGCTATTCAATATTGTTCAATATTGCAATATTGCTAATCACAATATTGTTCAATATTGATTCAAAATATTATGAAACATTTTGATTTTAATGGATGTATTTATTTAGCTTTCATCCTTTATGTCTATTTCACCTTTCTCTTATAAATAACTTTCATAATATAACTACGTTTTGCTTTATTTCAGGAGGATTTCATGCAACATCGTTCAGTTTGTCCATATCCTGTATATTGGTTTTAATGGAACTGATGATGCAACTATAATTTTGAACAAAGTTTGGATAATATTTTTTTGCATTTGGGTTGATCTCAAGATTTACGATATTGTTGATAAAGGACAACAGACATTTTTGAGTGGAACATATCCGTACATCTTCCTCAACACTCGAATTCAATGTTTCGTTATTTCAGAGTTTACGTTCTATCAGCTCGGAAAGAACTAATCTATTATTTGAGATGCATTAACTACGTTACAGAGTGCTAATGTACATTTCTCCATGTATTCAAAGTAATACATTCTTGAAACAATGTATCTTGTCTGCTGACTTCCATTTCACTGACATAGAAGAAAGGACTGGATTAAAGATAGAGAATTTTATGAATTATGTGTTAAAATGCTATGACACGCCAATCTATTAACTCAAATTATTGTATTTAAAAATGCACTTATTCATTTCAACAAAATAAGAGGAAAGGAAACATTATTATTATTATTATTTTCCTTTTCTCGAAAATGGATAAATTAATTAAAAGTTACTTTTGTTCATATCGTTACAGATGTGATACCCTTGTTATCATAAAATATCTAATATTTGATATTTACATAAAATTTATTGTAAAGTTTACTTGAGAGAAGTATATTAAATAGTGACTTCATGACAAAAGTTTAGTGTCTACAATGGACATTATTTTAATGAATTTTTTAACCAATATGAATTACTAGTAAATTAGTAATTAAGGGGAAAAACGTTTGGAATTCAGTTTAAATGTAAATAATAAATTAAAGCAATTAAAAAAGATTTTCAGGGATTATTTTCGAATATTCGATTGAAGTCATTCACTATATTGTAAGGCTTTTGGAATAATTGAAAAACATTGTAGCGATACATCAATTTTTTCTCTGATAGGAACATGAGTCTTCTATAATAATTCATGCTTTATTCTTAGGCACATAAATCCTACGTTGATTTATATTTATAATATCTTCTTAAACAATTATGAAGTCTTTCTGTTATTAGACTTTATTTCAAAACAATACATAAAATACTTGTTCTAAAAAAATTAAATACTTAAAAAATGCATATCTGTTCATTTATAATTACAGTTTATGAATCTAAATTGATACATATCATATTAAAAGTTGTTGGTTTATTATTTGATGGTTTTACAAGGCATTCACATATCATAGATTAATATCTGTCCATTTAAAGCAAAGTTAATTTCAAAAAAGTCTACTAAATAGTGTCTTTGTAGATGAAATTTAATATCGATAATAAATATTATTTTAATGATTTTCTAATTAATATGAATTATTATTAATTATTAAGATGAAAAGCCTCAAAATGATTTTGAAGGTAAATAATGAATCGAAACGATTACAAAGTAATATCTGAGTTATTTAAAAATGTTTGACTAAAGTCAGTCAGTCAGATTCTTATTTTTATTTATACTCTTTATTTTGCTCTCACGTTTGTTTACATATGAATATTTTACAGCAAAAAACAGTTTATAATATGAATAAAACGGAATTTGGAAATAGGAAATTTGTTAATTCAGAATAACATCTTTTATTCTGAATTCACAAATCAAAAAGGATAATCACTCATTAACCAATATATTTCTTTTTCGTTATTTATTTTAATATGTATAATGGCTAGTAAAAAATGAAAAAAAATATCTGTCAGCAAATTATTTAATGACTGTTGTTAAATTAGAAGCTTCATATTTCGGAAATGAATAATTTTGAAAAAAATCAAATTACTAACTATAATTTTCTTTATTCTTTTGAATCAGAACTATGTTTTGTATTCCATAAAATTACACTTTATGGAAACATAATTAAAGATTATATATCTGAATTTAAACATATCCTATTGCGACGAGTTCTTTTAACAAATCAAATGATTGATGAAGAAATTCAGAAAAACGTTTACAAAATATGTAGTCACTTGGTTAGAAATTTTGCATTTAGAAACATCTATAGTAATACAGAAATGAATAATTTTAGAACAAATGAAATTACTTAGAATTAATTACCCCTTTTCTGCCATTTATCAAATTATGTCTCTGTAATCCCATAATTGTATTATATATGTATGCGATGGGTTAATAAAACATATATCTGTAAAAAGCAAAATCTGCAAAATCAAACTATTTAACGAAGAATTAAAAAAAATACATCAATCAATAATTGCAAAAAAATATAGCTATAAATTGTAAATTTCTCTAAAAAAATACATATTAATAAAAAATTAATGAAATAAGATTTGCATAATTTATAACTTATAGCAAAATAACTAATTAACATAACTTTAAAGAGGGGAATATGTTGCATACAACCAGAATTTAGAAGCTTGTGAGAGGTTATGGAAATATCTATAAAAGAAAATTCTAAATTTTGCAATACTTTTTTTTAATAAATGATTCTTAGCAAAAATAATCAATCTTACTAAAACCATGATTTTACATTAAATTAGCTTTTGTATACTATAGTTAGATTTCAAATTCAGACAGGTAGTTAATGATTAAACCAGTTTAATACTAATAACATTAAATGATTGTCTTTTTAATATCCAATTTTTCAAATTTAAAGTAATATACCGATATAAATTAAATATCGAAACATAAAAAAAACACATATCAAAAAAGTGCAAATGATGTAGAAAAATAAAAATCATTATTACTCCTCAGTGTTTTCGTTTTTCTATAACTATTTACATAATAACATTTCCATATAGTAACAAGCTGATAAATTTCGAAAGTGATTAATTAGCTATTATACTGTCGAGCGCAGCCTTAAATTAAAAGCAGACGGCGTTTCGCATTCAAAATTACGTCGCTTAACACCTTGATTAACGTAACACAGATTAGCAATTAAATTAACTCTGTAATCAGAGCTCATCGCAGGAACTTCACAATGTTGGCTAATATGTTTCGCTATAATTTAGACAGAATTAAAATATAATTAAAATATATTTGAAATATTTATTATTTATTCAAGTAACTAAAATAATATAAAAAGGATGTTGACAATAAGATGATATTTTTTTCTTAATAAATGTTAATAAAGATTATTATAAAGAAAAAAAAAACTTTTTAGGATTGAATTCAAAACAGTTCGCTTTCAAAAAAACTTTTGAATAAATGTTTTGATGTGTTGAAAAACTGTTTAATAAAATGACCAATAGTATAGAATCAGTTTTGACCGTTAAAAATATAAACTTATCATAAATTTATATTTGAAATCTCCCTGGTGTTATTTCAGTAGATAAAAAATATAAAACAAAAGAAAGAAGTTGATAAGAAGATCCTTATTTTCTTAATCAATGTTAATGAAGATTATTTAATCACTGAAATAAAATGAAATACAGAATTTCAAACATTAAAATGAATGATACTTCTCAGCAAGATGTATCCTTCATTTTACCTGAAAAGTTATATAACTTAATGATGTAATGCCCTCTTAGAGGCAATGGCAATCCCGTTGGCAAGTGCAACTGTCCCCCTCTTACCCCCCCCCCCCCCCAATTTTTTATTGCACTTGTCACACCACAACAACAATAAGATGTAATGAGAATAACACAAAAACTGCATTTACTGAATTCAGTTATCTACAGTAATCAAACTGAATTCAATATATCATGATTTCTACATTCAGAACAATGTTCAAAATTCTCAGTACTTTTACGATAGATTTTTTTTTACCTATTATATATGTTTATGGATTTTTTTTCTGTTTTCTTCATGTAGTATTAAAAGTTAGTTCTTTTATAATAAAGTAGAGAATTATAATAAACACAATTCAGAATCGGAAATAATCATCCTTTGAATGAAAAACGTATCAATTATTTACTATTATGTGTTATAAAATAAAGTGCAAAAATTTTATATACTTTTATTTAACTTGATTTATTTCATATTTGTAAAGATATAAAGTTTAAATCGATTTTGCATACTTATATTTAAATAGATTCATATCATGTTTTTCTGTTTTAAAAATTAGTATGTTTCTAACAAAATAATGTTGTAATATTTACAAATTTTGCTATCAACATTAATATCTTAAGATATTAATAAGCATAATTTTGATTCCGTACGATAGAGAAAATTTCGGTTATGAATTTATCAAAAATTAATTTCATAATTCTGTAATTTCTATAATATTGTATCATAAATTAAAGACTGGAATTATGAATATGTCAAAGAAAAAATATATACTTTAAAACACTAATAATAGTGCATTTTAAAATTTGTTTCTAAAATTCACAATACAATTTATGTATTCCTCTTGCGTGTTATATGTAAAAATTCTATATATGAAATAAATATTAAAAACTTTTTCG